>JAITYZ010003766.1:0-10558 GCA_027744595.1 Paronellides praefectus
CGACGAAAATATCAAACAACCCGATTTTTTAGGCATATTTTTCAATCTTCGCCACTACACTGTCATTTATCACATTGTCACCATTGAGTCCAATAACTCCACTTTTATCAGAAGTATTTATTATGTAGTTTTGAAAAAGTTGTTTGAAAGCGATAAAGTAATAAAAATGATATCCAGGTACGTTGAATACGTGAGCAAGTGTGTTATAAAGCAAACAAACAAAGAGGCTCATGGTGGTTAATGTTACAGCAGTGACAAATAAGTATGAATTAATAAGTTTTTAAGCTGTTATGAAACGGTTTCATTTGCTGTTCCTACTATACGAGTACGAAATGTAATTTAGTACTACTCATATAATTCCCTGGAATGAGTTTGTATACTTTTTAGAAATTTTTATGACCACATTGTGATATTTATATTTATATGACCATCAAAAATTTAGATTTAAATGTTTTACACAAAGGTATATGTATTTTGACATTTTGCAATAATGCAATATACTGACAATATTACAAAAACAAAAAGAAATCGAAATAAAACATGAAAATTTTAAACTAAGTTTTTATCGGGTAGTTGGTTTTTAGAAATCGGGTAATTGGTCAAAAAGTTGAAGAAAAAAAATCGGGTAGTTTGATAATCGGGTAACCAGTTACCTTCGCTAATTTCATCTGTCACAATAGAAAAGACAGCTTCACCATTATGTAAAAAATGGAAAACTTTGAAACGGCGAATGGCTTAACAGTCTATTATTATAAAGTATGACATTGCCGTCTACTTTGAACCGTTTGATTTGGACTATATACAAATTTAAAAACATCTTACAACAACTGTGTTTGAATCAAAATCTTATTTTAAATCGACTTATTATGTGATAATTACAAAGAAAGTTGAATATTGTTCACACACTTTGTAATGGAACTTTCTGAATTTAACAAATTTAATGGTACATCCCTTTTAATGTCATACGGTGTTGGCAAAAAGCGCTTTTTGAGAAAAAGTGTTTGCTTTTTTGTGCTTTATTGCTTTTTTGCTGTTTGCTTTTTTGATCATCAACATTTAAATTTACCACGTGCATATGGTCCAATTTAGTTCCTTTCAGAATGTTTAGTGTGTTTGTCGGGCTATTTTACACTCTGGTGGCATAATGGCATATTGACTTTGCTGCATACAAGATTATGATCAGTTGTTAAACACTGATTCACAATTTTTCAACACCTTGTGGTTTCAATGTACCCCAAAATAGCAAAAAAGCAGGGTAAAAATAAGATGCTTTTTGCTCAAAAAGCAAATAAGCAATTTGCTTCTGCCAGCACTGGTCATAGTTCTCCGAGAAAGGTTCCGAGCTATTTATTTAAAGAAGCATTGGTAAATTATTTATTGGGTTACAATTAAAGTTATTACCTTATCTGGTGTATCTATTGTCTAACCGTATATATTTAGTGTTTCCAACAGAATGGGTAGTTGCACTAGCATGAAGTTCTTGATATTTTTAAAAAAATATTCTTTCATATAATAACTATTTCACAAAGAAACCAGTTTAAATGTAAACTTGTTAAAAACCAATTTTAGTTTCTACAAAATTTAATTTAAAAAAAATTGCAGGACGTTCTTAAAAATTAAGAGTAAACTAACCAGCAAATACATATCTTCGCAATGTGGGTAACTGGACGACAAAAGCATACTCTAATGTTTGATAGTTTGCAGTATTTGTGTCAAGTTTCTAACCTTATTTTTCAACATCTTACATGCATTGATTATACTTAAATAAACATTATGCGCACTGACAGTCAGTCAATCATGTCAGGTAGTTTTTATTTTCTCTAACACGTTCATTTGAGTGCTAGATTAGCTAACAGTACTTCAATTCAAAGGAAAATCTAGCGTGACCATTTAGCTGCTTGGTGGCATAGCTCTTCATTTTTGTGGAACAATAACCATGTGCCATTTTTAGGTGATTGTATTTGTAATTGTTAGTCTAATTCTTTAAAAAACACAAGTATCCTTTAGATAACTTCACGTCCATCATGATTCCAATCGTCAAATAGTTAAACTCCTTTATTATTGTTCATTAAATTTTGTTTGTGTCTTAAAAGTAATAATTAAAACATTATTGTTAAAATAGTTCCAGTGACATATAAAAAAGCGGCCAAGTTGTGTCACGTAGTTTGAGTGAAAAGTGAAAACGGTTAAGGTTTTGTCAAGTAGTTGTCAAGCTTTCTATTTAGATCCATGACCTAAATAGAAATTATAGTGACTTGTTCTGGGTTTAAAATGGTTTTATTTATCGCGTCACTAAACCCTATTTGGGATATCAGAATGAATATAATGTATCAGTAAATGCAGTTAGATACAAGTTAAAAATATATCGATTTATGTTTGCAATATTTTGCAGATATTTTATTAACGTAGCAAGAACAAAATTCGGCGTTGTCATCATTTTGGCTTTAATGTTCTATAATATGCATTATTTTGGTACAAGCTGCGTTCATTATATGTATAAAAATTTGTAGACATCGATTTTTCTAAACAAATTTTTTGCACTCGAGTCAGAAGAAAATGCCAGTTTATTGTTTAACTACACTAGCATGAGGCAGTTGAGTGCTGTCTAAAACAGCCGTATTTGAATCAAAACGAAGATATATCGTGAACATTTAGTAGCTCCCTGATGGATAAGCACTTTACTCCTGTATAACATTAGCAATATGACATTTTGTAAGCGTAATTTTATAACGACGTTAGAATGGGAATTTCTCATTATAACCTATAAACAATGAAACATTATTTTTAGTATAAAGTTTTGTCGCCTAGTTAAAGTGACAGGTAGAAACTGCTAAAGTTAACATGACGTTTTGCAAACGTCATGGTCAACTTCAAAGTTAAGTTAGTCTCAACAAGTAAATTTTTTAATCAATAATTTGCACATGAACTTCATCGTACTGATGTGCTCAGCTAACATATATGAGAAAAAACTAATGTCAATGTCGGATTAGTTGATTTAAAAAGTAAGCTATACGTATTTTTAAATTTATATTAAGTTGAAGGTACAATGTGTTTATTTTACTTGTTTAAAATTAAACACAGACATAGTTTTTAAATAGCACAAGAAAATACATGGCTTTTCATAAATTTACCTAGACATACTTATCTTTTTCCATATAAAAACAATGAAAGAAAACCTGTGTTATTAATTTTGTTGACGTTTGGTGTATTTGAAAACATTCCGTCAAATTTAATTAATATTGTTAGTTGAGGTTCCAAACATATTTACTATCAATGTTTAAGTCACTTGCTATATATCCTTGTGTTTATGTAGCTATAAAGCATGATTGTTGACATTTCAAGCAGATTGTATGATTGATTGTTCAAGGTTGACAGTAATAATTCTTGAATGCAATGTAAACCCACTACAATTAGTCAATGCAAAGTTATTAAAATAACTGCATGCCAGCATCTGAAGCATCTGAATCATTGGCAATGTAAAAGCCAGCAGTAAAATATCCCATATACATATACCAACAAATGTATCGTTTGTGCTATGTAATCGTTAAATATGGATTTAATACGAATCTGCGGATAAATTGCACTGTCCGTTTATCTTAGTTCATTTCTGGTAGCATGGTTTTATGAATATTTCATCGCGTTTTAGGTGGATTTCAACCATATGAGTACTTAATTATGTCAATACGTATTTCGTAAGAAGTACCTTTTGACGGTCAGATAGGAAGTACGAAAGTTTTTAAAGTAATTTTGTTGTGTTGATGGAATGGTTAATTTTTACCAAGTATGTATTTGCAAACATTTTCAATAAATTAGGCTAAATTTGGCTATAATACAAATATTGAGGAGTCTCAATATTTGTGAGCAAAGTGAAATGGATATGGCAAAAGGTTAATTTCTATAGTTTCTTCTGTATTTTTTAAAAAATATTACCATAAACATCTGGAATTCTAATCCGCATTTCTTTAAACAACTTCATGTTAAAGTTCTTAAACATAAAAAACCAGTGCAACTAAAAATCTACTCTACAATTTAATTATACCGAATCCTTTTAAATTATCGATCCTAAATTGAAAATATTTTTTTAAAAACACCGATTTTACATTTGTTATTTAAATCTCGTTAGCATGCTGCTTTTGGTATTATGTTGCTCCTTTACATTTCTTTAGCCATGCATAAATGTGTGTTTAGTGTGAATACTTGAGAGTGAAATACCTCAGGTGAACCTTTTCCTGTTTATTCCAAGGCATTCTGTATTACCTGTGGGCAAAACTACCCCACCCAGTCTTGATGAAATATATAATACAATATATGGGTTTTCAGATTGTAGGTTAAGTAAGGCTTTGATCGGAATATGGCATTGCCTTTCATATATCTATGGCTTCACTTTTATGGTCATGGACTTCATAAAAAGGTACCTCAAACCTGGTGCTTGTAATAGGTTTCAAGTTGATTTATTAGACAAATTTACTTGTGATTTGAGTGTCTAGACTCTAATAAATTATTCATTTCATATTCTTATATATCTGTAGTTGGGTTTGCCCGTTGTTTTTTTAAAGAGGTGAACATAACATGACTGAGAACGTAAATACTGTAAGCGCTGAATTTTGTATTTGTTCCTTGTTCCTTAAGCTCTACATTTTCTACTTTTCCACATCTGTGCGGGGTTGCCATCATCTTTATCCCTTTTTTTAATAATTAAAAGTTACAAAAAATTATACAATTTAAGTCAGAATTCGAGAAACTGAACCACAGTCCAGCATATTTGTACCACCGAATCTTTTAAACAAAGTATGAAACAACGCTACACATAACTATTCTAAAATTACTGTAAAACTTGTTAATTTAATGGCGTTAAAAAGTTTGCTGTTTTACATTTTATCAATTACTTCTGTCGCGTTGTCACAAAAGACTAAAGGTTTACAAGTATCAAACGATGTTCCGGTGGAATACATTACAGGCTTTGGGACCATTTTAAATCCAATCAGTTGCTCAAATGTGCTCGTGGTGTCTCAAAACGTTCACTATTCTCACGATATGGACGATCTCAATGTTAACCTTGAATTAAATAAAACAATAACAGTACTTCGTTTATACATTCATCACTTCAATAAATCCATGTTACATTGGAAGCACAAACCATCGTTTTCCAAGTACAAGTCAAACATGCTAAGAAAGCATTTCCCTTTCATTGGCACCAATGGGTATTTAGTCAATGCAAAATTAAATTTGAGATCGCGCACGACTACACAAAAGTGCGCTTACAGTGTCGTTCTCTACTCTCAGCCAATTTGGAAATTTCAAGAAGATCCCAATCAAAATCCTTTTTGGTTCTTTGCCATACTTAGTGTGATGGAACAAATAAAGTTCAGATGGGATGAGGGTTCAAGAGCAACAAAAGTCGTTTACATTGAACTAGTAAAAGCCAACCAAAATCTGAAAATACGTTCTGATTCCAAACCTTTTATAAGTTCATCTGAATGGTATATCTACCAACTAGTTTCAAACTTTTATACCAACAATGTCGGCGTTCTAAGGTGTTTTATGCATCGATTCACAAAACTAGAGCCTTTTAAATTACAACAATGTCAACACATTTATTTTTGCTTTTATTGCTCTCCTAAACCAACCCTGCTGTTTTCGGGAAAATATCATACAATAAATTTGTTAGACGACAATTTGTTCACCAAAACGGTAGAAAAATATGGTGCTACTACAATTTGGATAAATATGGGGGACGATCCTGACATGGACAATCACTTAACGAGCAACTTCCAAACTCTAAACGTTTTTCGAATTCCAAGAAATTCCATTTTAAGATCAGAAAATGTTATCGCTGATTTACTAATGAGAGTTTCGGGAGGCAATACAACATTTAAGGCAGTGCAAAAGAAACAACACGTTTTTATAGGCCCTCAATTTCAAAATCGAGTGCGTCTCGAGTTACGCTATCCAGCTTCAAATCAAAATGATCTGCATGTATTTGTGGAATCCGAGGGATATATGTTCCTTACTTGTTATTCGACCCAATACATTAGTTTTCGTCACTATATGAAACCATTTCAACACAACTTGTGGATTGGCATTGCTGTCTGTCTGCTGACATTGTCTATTATAACATACTCTGCACTTTACACAACTAAAAATTTATGGACAAAGGGCTTTTCCCCAATTTTATACGCTGTCAAGGTACTCCTCGAAAATGGGCCCGCGCTGCCTTCGTACTTGGCAATATACTCTGCTGTCAAACCGATTTTGGCCGCTTGGTTACTAGTTGCATTGGTTCTAACAAATGGTTACAGGGGGATCATAACTGAAAGTGCAATTGCTCCACCTCCCAAGTCCACTCTGTTAACTTCCTTTTACAACTTGACAGGTAACCGATCTGGCGAGCAAGTAAAAATCTATACAGCTGTGGATATTAAATGTCAATCAAAATGGACAAAGATGGAACATTTGTCCAGACCAGTAAAATTTAACGATACCAGGAAAAAACATTTGGAATACGGCAACCCTAAATGTAGACCAACATTTCTTCGCCTTGTGCATATCCAGTATTTTACACAATTTAAAATACAACTGTTATTGGATATGCTGAATTTAAACAAACAATTTAAGGGACTGGCCGTATCAAAAATGTATTTCAATCTTCTTAAAAATTTGGTTGAGCCATCCTACTACTGGATTCCGAGAAATACAAACCAAACTAGACAGTCATACCTTGCTGCTATGGAAATGGAGGTAGCTAATTGTAGCGACAAAAACGTGTTGGTTGGGGAATCCCGTCATATTGAACAGGAATATCGTTTCCTGTCTGAAAAGTACCCAACAAAGACTTTTTTCAAAGGAACGCAAGTTATAATGGAAAGTACTGCAGCATGGATTTTTGAACCTTCGACTGGATCCAATGTTCCAAGGAAGTTTGTTGGGCTTATGGAAAACGGGATATATGGACAAGTTGCAAAGATTTATGGATTCCAAAAACAACATCGCGAAAGATTAAAAGTTTTGTTGTTGTACACAAATGGTCAAGAACTTGAGATACCCCTTTCTTTAAAATCCAATGTCCAAACGGTTTTTTACATTTTTATTTGTGCAATGCTTTTATGTCTGAGCACCACGTCTCTCGAATTTCTTGTTACAAATCGCAAGAATTTATGGGTTGGGTTTTGTGATACATGGGATAGGATAAAAGTGGGATTCTCATTTTTGATACGAAATGTTTGTAAAATTCAATGTTGGAGAAATAAACATGATTATAAAATTCGACTTAAAAAGAAACGGGTTCACGCCAATGCTAAACCAGAACGTTTAGCAAATTTGAAAAATGCTGGTGCTATGCTGTGCTTAGAAAATTTAAATTTCTCAATCCGTTTGAATGCAAAGCAAAAACTATCGCTTTAAAAACAGGTCGTGGTCATTATTAAAAACAATTTCTCGAGAATAGGAATAAACCAGAAAGCACTAACATTGTTTTTTGGTAACTATTTTATTGTTCAAATTAAAACTTTAACTACATAAATCCCAGTGTACGTAATGTATAAAAGACTTTAAGTTAAACTTTTGAGAGGTGAACTTTATATTTGCCACACCTGTTATTATTGCAATTGTTTATTTTACAATGCCTTTATTAAATACCCTTAAAATTAGTAATTGCCTTAAAACCCAATCTATATTTATATATCACTTGTTACTTTCCTGTCGCTAAATGCGAATAAACCATAAAAGATTAAAAACCTCGTTTCTGCTTTCAGTTTAAGCAAGAGTTAAAAACAAACACACACACACACTAACAAGAAACGAAAAAAGTGGCATACAATAAAGTACAAAGTTCAATTCCTGGGCTTTTGGCACTAAACAGAGTCATTAAATTTGTAGGCACATGCATGTAAGCCAACAAAACATTATAATTCAAATAGCATCGGGAGGATACATCTTATACCAGAGTGGTGCAGTTAGGTGTTTTGCAGACATACCCCACTTTTATTCTTTAAACACAAACTTCTTTATTAAGCGAATGGGGATGTGTGCTAAAATGTGCACGGACCATAACAAGCTGATAGTTTTGACTTGTGTATTAAAGCTGTGACATTATTATTGGTTCGTTGGTTTGTTCCATATGTTAATATTTTATCCTATTTTGACTACGTGTAATTTATGACTGATAGTTTGAGTCCCGTGTTTGATTTATAATAATAAAGACACAGTTTTAACGATAGTTTAACACTCGCAACAGTTTTATCTACAGTATTGATTGTGAGCCTAGTCGTCGTAATACGACGGTCGTATTGGTCAAGTAAAATTGTTTATTTGCTGTAAAAAAAAGTTTGCCAGATAAAAAATTGTGTTTTACAAATTTTCCTGACTACACAACAAGATGAATATTTTTCTCGCAAAAGATGCCTTGGCAAAATTTATTTTCTCTAAAAATTCTTGTACTGGTAAAGCCACAGTGAAAGCAGGCATTACAACGGAAGATTGTTGGAGGACGAACACCAGTATCCTGACAAAGAAATTAAAACGTCTGAAACTGTCAAACAGTCAATATCTCAAAAATCCGAAGGACAACCAATTTCGTAAGCTCATAACACATTATTAGATTATGTTTAAAATGTGTCAAATTAATTTACTGTTTAAAACACTTCCCGATTATTTTACTTTGTTTTCAGAATCGGCAACTTGGATTTGAAGGTTTCACTTCAAGGCATGCGCAAGAATATACATGACGAGCTGTGTATAATTTGGGTATCAAGTGGAACGCCGAGATTCTTGGATGTTTTACAACAAATTTATAACCCGGGATTCCTCAAAGTTACGATTTGCTTCCTAAATCTCCAACTCGGGGATCAATTACATCTTTGGGATACTAAATTCACAACAGCAGGTGGTAAAATATTTTTTTTTAATTTTTCAATTTATTTATTTCAAAAGCTTGGTTTACTTTTCGTTGTTTGTTGTTTGTTTTAGGAATGGAAGTAAGTCGGGGCCAAGGAATTTGCTGTGGTCAGCTTTATATGATAGCAAATAGAATTCCAACGGAACAACGGAATTTGGAAGAAACGGATTGGATACTGAATGCCAGTGTAACTGTTGAAAATCTGTCTACGCGAGAACAACTTTTGAATCAGCCCAAGTCAAAAATTATCAACAGAAATATTCTGGAAGACAAAGTATCCTGCGATATGATAATTGTAACCAAAGATGACGTTCAGGTCAAGTGTCATAAAAGTTTCCTTGCAGGTAAAATTCATGATATATTTGTTGTTTTATTTTTGAAGAAGTTTTTAAGAAGTCATATTTAAACAAAAGATATCACAAAAAGCTAACATGTTATAATACACGTAAGATGTAGATAAGTTAAACCGCTGTTACGTCATAAATTAGTCAAGTTGTTTGCTGTAATACTCAATGTAAAGCGAAAATGCAAATTTTACGTAATCATTTATTTGTTTAATTCGCACACATACTTGATACAGATAAAAACTACTAGCCTTTATAAAATTACTATATTTTTTACAGCTCAAAGTCCGGTGTTTGAGGCCATGTTCAAAGGACAGTTTAAGGAAGCGCAGACAAATACTTTTGAAATGTCTGACATGGAAGAATCCAGCATTAGAGAATTCCTGGCCTACCTATACCACCAGGATGTATCTGAACCCCTGAAAAATTGCAAAATTGCAATTGATCTCTTCAAAGCTGGTCACCAATACAAGTTTACAGGGCTACAAGCTCTCATGAAGTTTATTTTGCTTGGGAGTGACCCCTTGCTGTGGTATAAACCCAAATCGGCGCTGGAGCTATACACATTTTCTAGGAATCTTCCGGGAGTCGATGATCTAAATATGTTCACGATTATAATACTGAAGTGGTATGATCCCTATGCACTTTTATTTGCTATGCTAGGAAGGCTTTCTTATCAAAACAAAAATCATTATTTTGCAGTATTAGTTTTTGTTGTCGTTTATTTGTACAAGGATTGTTATAAAACATTACTAATTTACAGCTGTTTATATATACAGACTACCACAGGACTGGTATTTCACCATATACTGTAAAATATTCTACAACATTACGAGGATATGGTGAAACACCATTGTCCTCTGGTAGTCTCTGCGGCAGATATGATTTAAAATACTGTAATTATCTGATAATAAATTTAAGGACTTACACAATTCTTGAGAAAATCTCTAGTTACCGATATCTATTTAAGAGTGACCTGGATTGTGCATTGGAGTTGATTAAATTGATTATAAAATATGACAATGACAGAGCCAATAATCCGACAAAGGTTAATTCGAAAGAAGTCGCGTCATCACAATTAAAAGAATAACCTGCTTGTACTTCTACCACCTCTGCAATCGACTCTCGCAGACATTCGCTTGAAAGTATATTCATTCGCGGACGTAATCGTAACAACGAACTTAACTCGAAAATCAAGGAAACGGAGAGTCACAAGGTTTGAACTTCCTTATAAGTCAATGAGATAATTACAGCAGGAAGAATCTAATGAGAAAGAATGATAATGCCGATTTTTAACCTTGAATTTGATGAACAGTAAAAA
>JAITYZ010003767.1:0-23240 GCA_027744595.1 Paronellides praefectus
ACTTTAGGAACACCCATAGGCATATTTAGCTGAAGTATGTGTTGTGCACTTGAAATAAATACGTTTTGTTTTCCACCATCACCTCGCACTCACATAAATATATCTACGAATGTATATATAAGAAATATATAGTGTTCTATTAAAACGATTCATAAAATTCACGGTCTCTTTTTATAATAACATATTATATTTGTACTACTATAAAGATGGAGTTTCATGTGCATAATATGTATAAATATATGTACTACTGCCTCATATAAAAACGTTAAAGTCTTTTCCTTTTGAAATTTTTGGCATTGGTTCTGCTATATAGCTTTTCAACTTTTCTCCTTTTAACTCTTTCTAGCTAGCAGCTTATATAAAGCTACTGCGGGAAAAAAATGTAAGAGTGAAGTAGAAATTCTCTCTTCGAATATAAAAAGCGACATGCGACGACGTGCTCTGCAGCATTAATATTATCAGCATGGTATATAACGGTTTTTGTTGTAATGTTGACTAAACCGACATGGTACAAAACTGCCCGCTGCTGCTGCTGCTAAAGACTCTTGAGCTTTTCTTACACTATTTTAGCTATACAGAAAAAATAGCTCTTTTTCAAGTTAGAGGCACACAAGTACTCTGCTCAAGCATGCATATAAAAATATTATTATTACATGTTTATATACGCAAAAAGCGTACAAGTAAGATTGTAGTAAATTGGTATAATAAGTAGGCAGAGAGTCGCAAAATCCATGATATTAATACTTATTTTCTATTACATTTTTATAGAATAGCTTGAATGTTAAAGAAATAAGAAAATAGGTAATAATGATATTCTTCACATACACGTTATTTCCACATGTTTCTGCACTATGCTGCTTATTATTGCTGCGGTGTGATATGAAATAGATAGGAATTATAGAGGTGTACCATGTATTATTGTGTAAAATGGGCAATTTTATATATTATTATTATTATTACATGTTGATAATCAATGTTGAATGTTAAAAAAATGTGCATGTATTTAAAATGTGTCTGTGCAAAACTTTTTTTTAAATGCTCACTGCCATGCAATGCTCAAAATGTCGTAGAATACAATATATTCGCTGTTTTGTATACTTTGTATTAAGATAAAAACACACAGCATGAGAAAACGAGGAGATGGTGTTTTTTTGTTCTTCTCTGTATTATATTTTTTACAAACAAAATTGGCATATATTCACAACAAGAGGAGAGATTGAGAGAGGGGGAAAACAGTCAAATGATACAATTTTTTTCGTTAGTACAAAAAAATCTTTCTTAAGTCAGTGAGAATATATATAATGTGTCTCGTGTGTGTAGCAAGACTGTTACACTTGTACTTTTTTTGCTAGTTTAATAAAAAATGATGATGACAATAGAACTGTCGGTTTTCATTGTTTCATTCCGTTAGAAAATTCACATCAAGGCAAGATGTTCACAGGCTGTATATTTGTTTTTTTCTCTTTTTTCACAGATTTTTATCTGTAGAAAATCTCTGAATTGATGAGACGAGTTTCATGTAAAAAAAAATTTAATGGTGCTGCGTTGATAAGAATGATGGGATGTAACATGATGGGGATCAAGATAAGGGATATTTGTTTTACGATAAAGGTTTTGCGGAAAACTCACTTATCTGGCCGCACAGGAGGCGGAGGAACCAGTTCGTTCTCAATCTTGCTTGTTGATAAGCAAACAAGGGGTCCTTTATCCGGAAAAGTATTATTGGATCCCTGGTTAATATCACCAGCACCAGCAGTCGTCGACGTTAGTGATGAGCCACCACCACCAATACCACTACTACTAGCGAAACCACTTCCAACTGATGCGGGAGTACTGATCGGTTCCGAACTTGCGGATGATGAGAAATCTTTGCTAGAAGGCTGATCGTCTTGAGAGGTTTGCGTCTGTTCTTGTATTATTCGAGCTTTCTTTTTTGCCATCACTTTGCCAAAGAACTTGCGGCCCACGTCATTTTCAAAGCGGGCTATTGTCAACTCCTTTATTTTCTCTGTACATAATATAATAACCCATTACACATATACTTATTATTACAGTACAAGTATATATTATACAACATACACACATAAATCTCATATTTCCATCTCTATTTTACGACTTTCTATTTAAAGATTACTAAATTAAATCCTTACTTATGTATATATGTCATGTCATAAAATGGCATAAACCTGGGCATGTATTTTCATTCGCCTACTTATTTTGCACGTGATATGATGGCTTCTACACCTACAATAATGTTACAAGTTACACAACAAAAAGAAACGCTTAATAAATTTTCTGCGCACACTCTTCACCCGTTGGATTGGTTTGTCCTTAAAACAAGCTCTTTTGTGGGCAGTGTTGTTTAACCTAATTGTACACACAAAAATTTCCACTTGAGCTAATAAGCTTCTCAATCTGGGCATATATTATATTATAAAATGCAGTTGAATGTATTTTTTGGATGATTTGTTCCTTTTTCTTTCTAACTCCACACACAAGCTGACCTTTTGTCCAAAGTAGATTATAAAAAATAATAGTTTAAAATGAGTGCAGACAGAAGATGTTGTTGAACAAACTACGGAAACTTTTGTAAAGAGTTATTCAATTACGGACACTACTTTTAAAATTACTATTTTCCTCTGCCCAAGCAATGATTGGGAAACATGTGCTACTTTGCATCTGTCCACAAGTGAGCTTATAGCTAAACTCTGTGTGAATTATACAGCTATATGTGCGCACAAGGGATTTGATAATATACTTTTCTTTACATGTGCATGGTCGTACAACATAACACTATGTGTTTATTAGTGTGTTCAACTACCAAAAAACCAATGTAAAAAAAATTTAGACAGGAAGATTAGGTAGAATTCATGCAAATATGATTTAGCATATATTGTGGTGAAGATGAACAAGGCTCCTGAGAACATACATGATTTTTTTTGCAAAACTGCATAAAACATTGGTTATAAAAGTTGGCAACACATTTTCTTGTTATCTCTCTGCAATAGATCAACAGCAACATCATCAGTCAAATTTACACCACTCCGGGTATATCTTTGAATATTGATATGAATCATCACATGAAAAAATAGTGGAGAAAAGGTTATTTTAATAAATTACATTTTTTATTATATATCATATATTTACATATTATATTACTGATATGTATACACATGTTTCTATCTTGTTTTTGTTCCTGGCAAAAAGATAAAAGATAGGTAGTCCCAAGCAATTTTCCAATTTTGTTTCGACTCGGTCGGTCTTTTACCTCTGCTATTATTACTAGACTCCTACTCCAACTACTTGTGCTACTACATGTTTCCCTCTCTTTTCTCGTAAAGTTTTCTTGTAGACTGCATGCATTTTTTCGCATTTACTTTCCCTCTTCCCTCGCCGTATAAAAGAAATATGTAGTACAAAAGGCGAAAGGAGCAAAACAGGCATTGCTCCCATCAGTGTCCTATGAATTTTCCATGTACTACGTTCCTACTGATACTTTCCCCTTTTTATATTAGATTATACCTAATACGGTTTGTTTCAGCACTTTTCCCTTATGATAGCCATATAATATAATAAAAATAACAGTAAAAATGTGTATATATAGTCCCTGTGTGTGTGAAGCCCAGGCTTCCTCTAAATCCATGAGGAAAAAACAGCCATGTGTTGTAGTTTTCTGCTCTCACCACCACCACCATCACCACCGGCCTATGTAACCATGTTTGTGTCTAGCCGAGCTTTTTATACCAAAATTGTATTGACTCAACTTACCTCTTTCTTTGGCCTTTGCCTCCTCTTTCTCCTTCTCCAACCGGAGGATTTCAAGGTATATCCTCGCTGAAAAGAACAAAGGATTCTCGTCATCATCATCATCATCAAACATTGATAAGATTACACACATGTATAGCTTTTTATGACTATTGCAGTTACATAAAATTTGTAAGTCTCATTAGCAATAATAAGAAGAAAAGCATATATATATCCTACTATATACTTCGTTTAAATTACAATTACCTACCATGTAGATAAAGCAAAGTAAAAAAAGCGAATAAAATGAGAAGGCAGCAGAGGATGTGTATTACAGGGCACAGGGCATGGTATTATTATGGTACATTAATTTTTACAGCTTAAAAACACTTGTAATTCCAAATTACACATGTGACTATTTGACAAGTGTCGTTTATTTATTTGTACTCTGCTTCAAGCAGTTTAACAAGGTAGTTATACTATAGGTTAATCGAGCATTCTAATAGGTATATACAAAAAGCACACAATACTTTAAGCAGAAAAGGCTTGCTTTGCACGCGTGTGCACCTTTTCACTACTTTTTTATGCAACAACAATATTTCTACTGCAAAAAAATTGATCGATCAAGAATAACAGCAAAAAACGGGTTTTCCTCACACTTGAAAAGACTTGTTGTTGAGAGAGAGAGAGAGAGCCGGATGTGGTAGAAGACACAAAGCGATTGTAGAGCAATAATTGAAGTTGTTTATGTATAGTAATAAGGTTAGCGAAGAAACACACACATACACACTCCCACCCCCACACACACACAATAATAAAAATGTGTTTTGTATAATAGGTGTATATTATGTTGTAGGAAGTAAATGGTAACAGTTGCGTTTATTGCTAATGCAAATACAATATAGAAACTTTTGTTAAAGTGTTTGTAGCAATAATAATAGGCAATAATGTTTTTTATATACTTAAATAGTATACACAATCTTCTTATTCCTCCTCTTAGGCAAACGTTTAACTTGACGATAGTCTTTTTTTTCGTATGTCTTATGTATTTGCTTATTGCGAACAAAATGTGTTTAGTATGTTTGTTTGTGCTTTGAAAGAAATTCCATCAAGGTGGATATAGTATTAACTGTATACATAGGTACGGGAGGAAGAAAAAAACTTTTTTTCTCTTCTACTTCGAAGGTTATGTGGTATTTTTACATGTAATAATGTGTACATGTAGAGTTGAGTGTAATACATCTACAATCTACATAGTAGGTAGTTTGAAAACTTTCCCTAAGGTTAGTAGGTACGAGAATAAGCCTCATTTTAAAACTTGTTTGAGACATATTTTTTTTTTGGTATATTGTATTTTTTCTCTTTTCACATATTATAATGTATTTTTAGATATATATATATGTATGTTATATATTAAATGTGGGTTCGTACTACGTACCGTTGTGGATAACAATGTGTGAGTATATGTCTAAAAAAGGAGAAGCGCACTTTTCACTCTTGCTACTGAGCTGCTATTTTTTTGTAGCTGGTTGCCTCTTGTTCCGTAATCTGTGAGGTAAAAATGAGAGAGATTTGGTTGGAGTTGGCACACATGCTTTGTCTTTTAAAAGTAGTGTATTGTTGTATGTATTTAGAACTAATTATTATTATTATTATAACACGGAATAATAAGGATACTTCACACGATTTCAAACTGGATACTATAATAAATGGTTCCTTTGTAAAAAATATTATATATTCACATAATTTCTTTACTGATTGTTATTAAAATTTCATTAATTTTCTTTTTCATTTCATAAAATATATTTTAATAAAGATATGGTAGAAAGATAAATAAAGATAAAAACAACTCACTAGACTCAGTTCTGGATAACTTGACCCCACTCATGATACTGGAAGGCTGCTAGTGGCCAAGGCTCTCGTTTGTATCCCCTATCAAATGACAAAAGGGACACACTTTGTATTATACCGAAGGAAAAGCGATAAAAATAGCGTGAGTTTTAGAGTATGTACAAAAATTATGTATTTGAATGTGTGATTTTGTATCCTGAGGATGAACAAAAAGAGTTTATTTCAAGAAGGGAAAGGGATTTGCAAAAATACATTTTATGAGCTATTCTATAGGTACCCCAAGACATGTAAGTCTATCAGATATTTCCAAAATAAACTTATGCTGTGCTGTTGCTGGCGGGGAATGGGAAAGCGAGAGAAATTAGCCATTTCTCGGCTTTCTTTACTATATAGTCCTTCGTGAGTTGGTACAATTTATAAGCATAATAATAATATATACATAGCTTTCTGCATCTGGGTCTCCCTTCTGCTCTTTACATTTTTTTCCCTGCCTTATTCGGTTTATATTTTTTTTGTTTCCGTTATTTTTATTGTTGTTGTTAGTGGTATGTTGTTGTTTGTTTGGAATTGCTGAGCGAAACACACACAATTCACACAAGGGATCCACTCTTGGAGGAAGACGAGCCTCTTTTATTCAGGCTTCTCCGCCAAAGTTGAGTAAATTTCCTGTAAGTGTATGTGATGTGATGTTTTGAAGCACATGAGGATTATATCACAATAAGAGAGCAGAAAAAAGCCGTTGTTGCTAAAAAGTGTATTCAGTAATTCCAAACAAGTACGGGCCTATAGTTATATCTATAAACTTATTGCTCACGCTACGCTATATACATATTACATACATTATATATCCTAACTTTATTATGAGCATGCAGAATTTGATATATATTTTTTAAATATAGGTAAATAATGGATTGTAGTGTTTTTTGTGTGTTTTGTGATGGTATTTATAAGGTGTATATAAATAGGTACCTTTTAAAGTGAAAGTTTGGGGAATTAGAGGGCAACTAAGGTATTAACCAAGTTATATTTCCTAATTCTTTGCATGAGCTTTTTTGTCTTAATATTTTTTTATGTGTGAATAGGAATTCACTGAGCGAGACAGACACACAGGCACAAAGTAGGGAAAATGGAAGTAAATGAAGTAAAACAGAAAAAATAAATAAATCGAGTCTGCTTTTCTCCTTTTGATTTTTTTCGTCTTTCGTTCCGGCTTTTGCTCTTTTCCTTTGGTGGATGTAATCAATTCACAATGGAACCGTGAAAAACAAAAAGCCGTGAATCCTTTCTTTCTTTTCCTGCTTTTTTTACTGACCACGATACCCAAGCACGGAACTATTACTTGTACATGGCACTGCGTGGTATAATAGACGTACTCACAAAAAATAAATAAATGAATTTCCCACTTCACTTTTAATTAGTTGAGTATCTACACTTGCAATAATAATATATAATGCACTGTATTTTTTATAGCTTTTTTAAGACAATTAATCAAGGCATATCAATATCTGTGAGCAAATATACAATAATATATGTGGCATTCATTTCATGTAAAAATGCCATTGTCCGCAAATAACATTTTGTTTTTGGAAAAAAGAAGGAGAGGAAATTTTGTGTTTACTCCTGCAACTGATGATAATGATTACAGACTGAAGGAATGTGGAGACGAGGTTCTTCAAGTTGCTATAAAGTTATGTAGTTGATCTTGCAGCATTGTTCTCCATAAGCAGCTCCTTACTCTCTCTCTGTCCCATATTGCGAATTCCGTGTGTTGCTTTTTAGAGATTTACTTTATATCACGGCTTTGCATGTATGCCGCTCTTTAAAGGATTGTTAAAGGGGAAAATCCTATTTACAGCGGCATATAAAAATTTGGAATGAGCTGTCTGTAGGCCAATAAGAGAGATGACGAGGGAGAAATGTGGGGAGAAAGCTCCACTAACAAGACCAACGCAACTTTCACTCTCACGATCACTTTATTTATATAAAAAAATGTAGACAAGATATATCCACTTTTAGGCATGGGTAATATATTATGCAAAAAACTTGCTCTTCACAGTTCAGCAAAAAATACTTCACATTCAGCCAAACTCCACTGCTTTGGTGGTAGTAACAGTCAGCCTTCTTCCTTTATGATGTTCTGTTGAGTGCACATTTATATAAGGTATATTTATATATATTTATGATCTGTGTATGAGTGTAGTGCAATAGCAACAGCAGTAGCAAGAATGCATAATCTACTGAACCCAGAAAGACCCACTGCTCCTTCAACAACAGTCTTCTTGGCTTCAAATTTCTTGGGAATGCATAATATTTGTGCCCATCGCGAGCTACTACATGCTGGCCCCTATTTTTATTACTCTACATTTTATTCCTTTTTATTTTGATACTCATTTTTTATATCACTCTATATATTGGTTGTGTAATGTAACGTTGATGGAAGACACAGACACACAGAAGCGCATAATATGCGCGTACCACACAATGTCGTAAAGGTGGTGATTTCTTCTTCTCTCCTACAAAATTTTTGGTACAAAAACACAAAGCCTCTTCTCTGGCACTCTCTTTTGTTGTTTACACCAAACATACACTACTGTTATTTAAACAATGCCACTCTGTGTAAGATGATTACAATGATGCAAAAAGGAATCAGTCATCCCGTAGCAGTAAGAAATATATAACCACTTTATGTAGTAATAATAATATGTGGAGTTTCATCCAGCAGCTCAGCAGCAGCAGCAGCACATTTTGCCAGCAACAAAATCAACGCAAAAAGGAACACATACAACACACGCTCTTTTGCCCATTGTGTTCCAGTTTCATGGACAATTCTTTTGTGCAAAGTATATATATGCTGATGCTTTCATTGCTACTCCATCCCTTGCATTGTGAATGCTATAATGAAAATTTTCGTTGTGAAAGCCAGAGATTTTTCCCTCTCGTTTTTCCAGCATTCACACACACACTTATTGTACCAGCAGCAGTCCATATGCACGAATGTCAGTATAGCACACAACACTCCCAGCGCCACTACTCAAGAGTCAGTAGCTGCACAGAAGAGGAGAACAAGAAAAAAGTCTCCCGTTGCTTTTGCTTACATTTTCTCTTTTTTTTGCTTCTTTTCCCTTTTGGATATATAAAATGGTCTGTTGGCAAACGTATATAGCTAAGCTTTTTCCACGATTTTACCGCAACTAAAGCGAAATAAGTATTACGGCATTTGGCATACATGTGTCTTATACTATACCCTGGATTCACCATTTTACCAGCATAGCACACACAATATTATATAATGTTATACATGCCTACACCTACACCTACATTTCACTGTAACTTTTCCAGCTTTTCCATCTGAGTAGCATGCATAATAAAGAATGGGAAAGAATGCGCTTTAGCAGACACCATCATACATAATATACATACATAGCCAACATTAATATAGAAAAGCCAACAAAAAAAGCTTGTCATATAGGTACGTATAATATATACGCTCATGTA
Source organism: Paronellides praefectus (assembly GCA_027744595.1). Classification (NCBI taxonomy): domain Eukaryota; kingdom Metazoa; phylum Arthropoda; class Collembola; order Entomobryomorpha; family Paronellidae; genus Paronellides; species Paronellides praefectus. The sequence continues at coordinate 9,091 of JAITYZ010003767.1, forward strand.
TATCAAAGAAAAGTGTTATCTCCCTTTGTAAAAAAATGTGCTGTACAATACACAAGGTTCATGGCAAAACTACCGCATTGGAACAAAATTTTGGGAGTCCTCTGCTACTATACTGTGCTCCCTTTATAACAACAGAGAGTTGGTGTGTCTGGTCTGCTAACTAAACTCATTTTTACTGCTGCCATTGCGGCTCTACCATTTTTGTAGTCATTTGTATGGAAGAGAGGGAGAGGAGAGGAGCACGCGTATATATAAGGCTTAGATACAAAAAAGAGAGAGAGAGAGAAAGTACGCGGAACGGGCGGAACGTTACTGAAGTAAAACGGGACTCTAACTCACTTCTAATTTTTTTCTTGTTCCTTTCATTCATTCACTCATGCTGCTACATTATACACTCATGCATGCATACTTTCTGTTAACTCTGGCTCCTCTGGTTTGGGATGATGATGGTGGTTAAAAAGGAGAGCGGCGACTTGACTGCTTTCACTACACTTTTCCATCTTATCATGATAATATTATGCTATAGCCATTAGTTTTTTCTTCGTGCCTCATTTTTCTAATGTTATGAACATTTGAGCAAACAAAAAGTGGGCAAGCACGCGATATTTTTGGTTGGCGTGAATGGTTGGCTGCACGATTTTAAACATATGAAAATCTATGTAAACTACATGGAATAGTATGATTTTATCCAATCCTTTTGATGCCTTTCACGAACCACTATTAATTTTCATACTATAAAAGCCTGTGCATCCCTTTATTATACTTTGAACTCGTGTAAGATTTGTGTACGTGCATACATGTTTCAATAATATATACACATCACATGTATGGCTATATATAGTAGTATAAGCAGTGTTAATAATGTTTTCCAACATATACAACAAATATTATGCTCATTACCGTTATGTACATATCCCTTTAAGTATTTCTAATACACATTCCTTTGTATTTACTGTATAACTAGAACAATGATGGGACAAAGTATATTATGTAAATTGGAAGGTTGTACTACAAACAAAAAAGTTTCGCAAGGTCCTTATTCCACTTTTTAAATTTTATTTTGCAAAGATTTTTTCAAACGGAATTGTATGTGCTGAGCTGCTGGTATAAATAAAGTAAGTGTAATGTGAAGTGAATGGATAGGTAAGGGAAAAGTTGAATAGTAACTTATATTATATAAGTTATATATATTACATGTAAAAATAAAAATATTCTTCAGAAAAGATAAAAGAAATGACAATATATATCCTTACTACTACATAAGTATACTATAAGCTGACTATTTTTTGGGAGTGGATAAAAAACAGGAAAATATTCGGCTTTCACATACGCAAACGGTTCGATTATACCTACATTTTCATATAAAACCTATTTCCTTGTCACATGTCATACAATACCCCAGGAAAAAGGAGAGCAACATTTCTCTTTGTATAAAGTCGATTTGCCTAAAGCTGAAAGGAGTAAATTTTCACGTGCATATGAAGCTAAAGAACTAGTGAAAGGGTTTTCTGGGGCACATAAAAGTACTTAAAGAGGAGAAACGACTGAAATTTGTTTAAAACAGCTATTCCATCTATCGTCGACAAATACTAGCGAGGCCCAGGAAGCTCAAAATTCCAGTACTGTTATAAAGGGTATATGAACAGGAAACATATGGAACATTGTACCTTTTTACTATTGGCAGTACTAACACAAAAGGTAAAAAAACCAAGACAAAAAATATGTATAGTATTCCAGTTGTTTCATTTTTTACTATTTTTTGTGTCGTATAATCTCCTAGAGCTACTTTTCTTTTGGAGTTCATCAGCTAAACAGCAATGTGTATTGTGACATTGTGACTTGAATCCATTTTGGCTGGCTGCTGAATTTGATAAGATGAGACTTGTAATTTTGCTTGTTTTCTTTTTTATCCTTGTTGTCTTTATGTGCACAGCGCATGTATTGTTTAAGTCGAGAAAGAGTATAGAATCTTCTCACAATACAACATAACATGTGTGTATGTATGAGTAGATAACTACATATAATTCTCTTTACTTGGAACCTCATAAACTTTTTTTGTTACTTTTTGTTGTTGTTTTTTGCTGTGGCTAATTTAATTTTATGCTTAGATGATGCATCCTTTTGTATTGTTGTTTCTTTACAACTGAAAAAGGTAATATTTCTGGAGATGACGATGAGAAATGAAGAGGCATGGTTTTTGCTTGACTGCTGGAATGGGTGAGTCAGAGAATAAGATATAGTATATAGGCAGGCAGTATATTTAATGATGGTGATGATGATGATGGTCTTCTGGCTTTGTTCCTCAATTCACTGTTGTTGTTCTTACTTTCTCGTCGCATTTGTTGTAAATGGACTACCTTTGTAGAATGCTACTGTTGCTAGAAAAGTAGCATAAAACAAATCTAATAATAATAATAATATTCTTCAGGATAAGATTTCATTTTATCATTTGCACAGCAGCACTTCACTTCAGCTTCTTTCATCCTTTCATAATGGTAATGATGAGCTTGGGGAAGATATTACTTCTTTATTACTGCATGCTACAGACACACACACAAAACATGATTTTTACTTCTCTGCTTCTCCATTCTTGCAGTTAAGAAAGTAGAAAAGGAAAGTGTAAGAAAGTAGTTTTGTGCTAAATTACATACACATAGAATATCATATTATCTTTCAATAATAAATTCCATATTATATCCTGGAAGACCTTTCCATGTATCCACAGTGGTCTCGTCGACTTCTCAATCTTCAATTATTTTTTGCCTTTCTTCTTGTACTGTGTTTATTTTGTTCTTGAGCAACATCAAAATCTAGTCAGCAGTCCTGACTCAGTACTAAACAGAGTTTGATGGGCGCGTTTCTCCATGTGTTGTTGGTGCAGAGTGCTGAGAAGTTGCAGCAGCTTGCATGTGAATTCATTTTTTTTGTATAACTCGTATTCTTTCATCCTTTTTCTTTTATTATGTAAGCATGTTATTCTGGAAACAAATTTTTTGTTCCAAAAACATAAAGATTAAAGGTGATATAATACAATATATTCTATACTTACGTGCTACTGTTTTATAAATACCCATGCCCACTTGTAATAAAAAATGTGGTGCTTACAACATATGTTACAAGCTTAATAATATGAATCCATGTCTGCAGGGACCCAAAAAAAATATAATCTAAAACTTATCACAATGAAGTAATGCTTATTTTATAGGATGACGTGAAACAAAAAAAATAATACCGAATTTCATAAAATCTCGTCTTTTTTTGTATGCAGCAAAGAATAGACAAATGAGAATGAATGCGGATGAAATTTATTCTTTATTTAGCCGGAGGTGATGAGGGGAGTAAAAAGTAAAACTACATAAATTTACAAATATATAATGTTTAAGATAACATTATTGACAAGCCCATTCATTTATCTAAGGTTAAATTTTTTACTAGTATTTTTATATGGTGCTGTGAAAGTCCCATAAAAATGTAAGTGTTTGATGTAATAATAATGATGGGTACATATATGCGGTATATTACATTATGTATATATTTTTATGAGGAAGCAATGACCTTGATAAAAAAACAATGATGTCAGACCCTCCCTTTCATTTTACTTACTTATAATAGGATTCAAGTGCATGTTAAGTACACAAAAGAGCCGCAGAAGAAGAAGAAGTGAGCTCTCATTCTCTTCCTTTACGCCCTTTTCCCGACTACACAGATCTTCAATTTAACAGGATTCTGTCCAATTTCCTTTTCACAAACTATGAGATATGGAGAAGGCCGTTGAACATCAAGACAGAGTCAACAAAAACTTCACGTTCTTGAGATCGACTAAAAGGCAACCTACCACACTCGGTCTAGTTGAAGCGAAACGTGTGTAAATAAACAAATATAGTAGTAGTAGTATGTCTATATTCTTGCACCAGAACGTTTACACATGCATGCATTTTATTTTTTTTCTTGTGGGGAGTGAGAAGCAGATGCTCTATCACGACCACATTCCTGATTCCGTACGATTTGGTTTGATTTACTGTATATCCATTTAGCACCACCACCGAGCAATGACCCACTAATTTGTATACACGTACTTTTTATTAACAACCGGCTGTCTTTAAAAACCTCTCTTAAAATTGGTTTTCTGGAATCAACACAACACGAACTCAACACACTATGCTATCATCAGTTTCCCATAAATTTATTTCCAGTATTGTATGCAAATAAGTGGAACATTAGTAGTTCCACATTTTTCACGCCTGGATTTACAAAGGTGTGGTGAGGTTACAAACAATATATACTTTGGTAGCAAATAAAAATACTTTTTCCGCATACAATCCCGTGAGCAATTTTGCTAATAAAAATATTATTATTTTTATTTCACTGCCATGATAAGGATAATGGCTACTTATGGTCATTTCTCCAGTTTGATTCATAAAACGCAGCATTTATCTCCTATCAGCAGTTGTAGTACTTGTTCCACTGGAATGAATTTTCCTAGGTAATATGATTATTTTGACGTCTTAAACAATAATTTTTCTTAACACGACACATGTGCCTAGTAACAGGTGCGTCCTCTGGTTCAGGTTTACTTCCAAGGAAAATTTGTTTTTGTAGTGAAAAGTTCAATTGTGTTTTATTTGTTTGCTCATGTATTATTTGTACTTTGTACTATTTAAACACAAAAACGAGCAATGTGCAAATTATGTGGAGACGACGAGAATTTATGTTGATAACGACTTTCATTTCATTGTTGTGGCTAGCAAGAAAACCCGGTGCTACTAATACGGACGAGCGTAAATGCTAAACGTGTTCAACACATTTACAAGAAAAAAAAACTTTCTCCATTTCAACAACACGACAACAAAAAAGAGCAAGCACGAACAAAAACTGCACAATACTTGAAAACACCTATACACAAAAAAACCGAGTCACCACAACATTCTCCTGTGCATTCTTTCTTCACTATTTTATTTATCTCCGACATATATTCATAATTTATTTCTTTGGACTACCACTACTAGTGAAGCAGTAAACACTCACTATTGTATGCACGCTCCTTTTTTTATTTATTTCATCCGTCCGCAGACGATGGTTGGAAATAACTATAAAATAAATCTCCAGAATTCCAAGGGACTTGTACAAATGAGAATAGGAATAAAACAAACTTCACGAGCAAACTTTTGCCTTCTTTGCACTTTCAATGGCAATAACGTGAGTAACAGTAAATACGAAAGTGGTATTTAGGTGTTCTAAGTAGTTTGCATGTCCACGTCCACGTTCTTTCTTATGTTGTCTCGTTGATTAAATGCTGATGGTGGTGGCGGTGGTCGCTGTAAAAAATAATGTACGGGATGAGTAAGGTGGCTTGACGGTCGCCGCCGTATATATAGGTCGGGACAAAGAATAGACAACAAACCGGATATACATAAGTAATGATAATAGTAGCGTCCTTTCCTTTTTTCTCAACTGGCACTCCAATTCGGATACACATGCAGTTTTTGCCTTTATCACGTTTTATATAAAAAAGGTTCCATGTATGAGAACTCTCTGCTGATATGATGATGATGGGATAAGTATGTTACTAACGAACAAAATAATGCATATATATCACTTGCTCACGCTGATCACTGAGCACACAAAAAAACTGTACTGACTTGGATAGTGCAAACTTTTTTTGCAACAACGGCAAGAAAAGTAAAATGAGAATGTGAGGAGGAGCGACAGTGAGAATGTTCTATTGCACAACAAGGAAATTCTTCTTTTTATATTTCTATAATGTCACACGATTCACAAACAAAATTGCGGATGAGGTTGATAATAATAATAATATGTCTATGTTCACAGAATCCGAATTTGTAAACGTAGTGCTAAAGAATCCTGAGCAATATACACCTCACTTTTGCCGATTATTTTATATATGTGGTGGTAGTTTATGGGTAGAGAAATATAGACAACTATAGCCAATTACACCTCCACAAAATAATGATGTTTGCAATTATTTACTATGTAAGTAGGTTGATGATATCAGTGACTAATGATCATGATTACACTGAGCCAGATTGGAAGAGAGCGTAGATTAAGGGATCTCTTGTCACGTTACACACGATATAATGTTGAATATATGGATTTTTCCTTTCCTCTCAAAGACAAAGCACAAAAGATTTCGTTGACAAAAAATATTGTATTTAATATCCTGTGATAAAGGACCTGTAACTTGTCGAATTTAATATAAACGTGAGCTTGGATGGGGATACAAATATAAAAATAAATGCCACCGAATCAGCGGTAATACCGAAAATGATGATAATAATAAGATAATATCAGAAATAAAGATTCACAAGAATAAAGACAATCAAAAGAGAGTACAGTAGCACGATAAAAAAGATGACGATAGTGTAAAAAAAATGAAAGCCTATGAAAGACTTGTATATCGCTGAATAATGTGGGGAATGAGAATTTGTGTTTTTATAAAAATAAATATTAAAAATTTTCTCAAAGCTTGCTTGATTTTTTATACAAATCTAATTATATTACGTTGTTATGTATGTATTCTGTGGGATTATGGAAGAAAATGAAAAGGGTGACAGCTACAAGAAAAAACAGCAATAGAAGTAGCAGTGGTTGCTGTTCTATAGTGGGAGCTAACTGACTGAAATGTAGCAGATACTTTAAAAATATACTATGAATTGGATGAAAAAAAAATGTAAACCAAGAAGTGGTAATGGAGAGCCGTTTTGTTGATATTAGAAAGGTTGAGTTGCTGCTCAACCGCTCCTCTCATTCTTTTCCCATCTTGATTTTCTTCTTCGTCATATTATTCACATCCTCAGTTTTCTTCCACCTTCTTGCCGATTTCAAAAAATGCATGCATGTTCTACGCATCTTTGTAAAATATTGATACATTTACATATTAAATACATATACGTATATGCATATACCTATAATATACACAGCTCACCCGAGAGAGTATATAAGAGAAAGCTAAAAGGCAACATGCTCCTCCAACATCATTACAGTAAGAGCTGTGTGAGTTTTTGTGAATGTGTAACAATCTCTATCTCTATTTGCAGGAGATTCGCAAATGAACGTTGCAAAAATTTCAAAAGGGAAACGAGAGATTTACGAAGACATGTCAGGGAGATATTGCCCATGAACATTACTTCTCTGTCTAAAAAAAGTAAGCCAGTAGTATTACAGACAAGTTGGTTAGTAAGGAAGATCATGATGATGATGATGATGATGACGATACTCTTTTAGACTTGCAAACTCGCGATTAGCCAGGTCTCATCTATTTAGCTTGCAGTACAACAAGAGTAGTAGTAGCAAGAAAGTTGCCCCCTTGACCCGACTTGTCGTAAATATGAAAACCAGGAAAGTTGAAATATGCTATAAAAGAAAAAAAGAAAAGATATTAGCATTGTGCATGAATGCATACTGTTGTGTGTGTTTGTGTGTTACAGAGAGAGAGAGAGAGGTTGCATTACATGAATACACATGTACTATACGTATGTAATTGCCAACATGGGACAGGGCTATTCATCGTCGTCAGTGACAGAAAAAGAAGAGAGAAAAAAAGTTTGCAAGGAACCTTGTATAATGGTTGTATATCACGTAACATCTTGAAGCTATATAGGTGCATCTACAAAAAATACAATGAAAGAATCTCATTTGAAATAGAGAATTGGATAATTCAAGCTCTATATTTCCATTATGGCATCATCATCTCAGGAGACAGAAAAAGTAGCAAACTTTTCTTTTACACAAATAAATGAGTGTATACTTCATGTACCACGTACCAGTGTGTATGTATATGTTTATATGCATAATATACGACTGATGATGATAACAACCGTAAGGATTTGCAATTGTGTGGTTATGAAGCTTTTGCATTTGTGTGTGGTGGATGTGGATATATTTTTAAACATACATGTGAAGGAACTTCACACGACAGCGGGTTACGACGAGAAGACTAAAGAGCAAGAAGAAACGGGAGGAGGGATAATACGTGGTGTTCTTGAAAACAAAACCTATTTATAGCACTTCAATGTGCTCTTATTTTCAGTGCTCATCGTCTTTTTTTTGATAAAATGACGGTTATACTTGTGACGGAAGGCTATAAAATATGCGGACTCTTTTTTAAAATTTATCCGAGAAAATCCTGCATGAGTATACGTATGGGTTTTTTTGTGATGTTTAATGGAGTCGTGCTTCATATTTCCTCATAAATTAGAGGAAGGATATTTTCAAAAGCTCAATAATAATAGCTTCAAGCGGATCACACACACATATACTCATATATTTTACTTTGCAGATGAAATGTTTGTACATACCCATAAATATGAATGAGCTTCGGAGTAGTAGGAAAAATAATAATAATAAAAATTTGCCATTACATGCAAATGAAATGGGGAGGATCTCTACTCTTGTTAGCAGGAAAAATATATTAATGCCATCATGTATTTATTTACGCTGACGTTTTGTGTATTTATTTGAAATCAAGGTAAAAATGATTGAATGAGTGTACTATTTAAGGCCATCGTGTAATATTTCATTCGTGTTTTGGTTCATCCCATAGTTTGTGGTTAGTAAGTAGTTTTAAGAGAAACTTACTTTGAATGAAAAATTATTATAATAAATCCTTTGATGTGAGCAGAATTTCCATTTATTTCATGTACAAAAGGTAGTTCAGTGACGCATTATAAATAATCAATATAAATAATAACCAAAAAGGCTTATAAAATAATGTACTTTGATTAACGAAACCTGTAACGTGGTACGTAAATAATAACTCTTTTTGTGAATTTCTATATGAAAACGGCCATTGTGTTTCGTTAAAGGCTCTAGAAAAGCAGCCTACTATACTCATTTCTTTCAAGATTGAAGCTACATAAGATAGTCCATAGAGGTGCTTCCGTTCGTTCCGAAATGCAAGCTGAAACAGATTGTGAACGAAAAATAAATTTTAGATTTCTTACCTTATGTTGCCGAGATAAATTAACAAATATTACCAATCTGTGCGTAGTAATAAAGAATATACGAGAAAGAGGCTCTCAGCCAACTGCCGTGTTTTACCACAATTTACAATTTTGGAATTGGGCTCCTTTTCAAGTTATTAGTTTTCTTCATCTAACAAAGCCAAATGTCGTAAAAGACTGTTGATTGAAAAGCTGCCCAAAGTCATTACAAAAGCAAAAAAAGAGGTTTAGAAATTCATCGACCATGATATGCTTGGAATTCGTTTGTTTGAAAAGTTGTTATTCGATTTGTCTATCTTGGAAGGAATGAATATATACATACACATGTGTGCAAAAAATGTGATATGATGAGCAATATGTACGCATTTGCTCTTCACCATTCATATGACAAAACGCACCACCAACGAATCTTGTAGAGCATTCTTGTTTTAAACCCAGCCATCCACAACTCCCCAAGCCTATAAAGATTTTGCACAGAATACTACTATATTTCTCATCATGACATGCTTGAGTAACCTTTAGAAGTTGTGTCGTGAACGTGAAGAATAATAATAAGAGAACTAAAAAGCGTCATAAAATCCTTGTCAAGGTTCTTTCCAACTGGCTCGCTCCTCTGCAATTTTTTTTTGCCGCACTTCTATCTATTTACTCATTAGATTCACATTCACAGATCTCCAACGTAACATGCCAAAAGACTACACTCCATAAAACAGCCAGAATGACTGGGTAAAAGTGGTACTACTAAACCATAAGCATAACATATGTACTTTTCAATTATGAACCCTTATACAAATAGCGAGACGAGCAAAAATACATAGCAGCCTGTGATATGTTGATGATACCGTGTCTTTTACGCTTGTTGGAAATTGAATGTGAGCAGTGATCACTCTAAAGCTGCTCGTTGTCGTCGTCGTCGTGATATACATTCTTGACGACTCTCTTCTCATTTCATCACATGAAAATAGCCTATGGTCTTCCTTCCTTCCTGTGCGTCTCTGTGTGTGCTGACTGCTGTTTGTTAATTGTGATGATGATAAGGGAGGATGGTGGAAAAGAGAACCACAGTAAAATACACAGGAGATTGCGAAAATACAACAACAGCATCAGCTCATGATCATGATTATTTCTTTGACAGAAAGAGCGCAAGTGGCTCAATTAGTCCATCTCTTTCCGTAATAATAATATAGAATAACTAGTTTTCTTTATAGCTTAACGCATGGTATGATGAACAACTGACTTACTAACGACCACAAAGCAGCAAACGGCAAAATCACTCTCCACGCTACTTGCCCAGTAAACAACACTGTTCTCTCGACGATGATGTAGGTATACAAAATGGCTTTTCTTTCAAGAGTCATTTGTGGCCATGATCATATCATCATTATTATTATTATAAAAGCGATGATGAAGTTCTGAAATAATTTCATACTTTACAAAAGCCAAATATGCTACATCTCCAATATCAAATAAACAGCCGCAGTTTATCGGTCCACAACATTGCACGGGATGTTGTTTGAATACATGTATGAACCTAAATGTACGCCACACAATAACAACATGTGTGCCTATATAGAAGTTGAGAATGGATGTAAGGTAATGCTTCACGTTTTCTTGTGTGTTGACTTGTTATCTCTCAAGAGAGATCCACAAGACTCCCAAGAAGTCAGACATAACATGGCCCTGTACTCGAAGCTTTTGTCATCAACTGAGGACAACTTTATCTTGAGAAACCAGGCATCTTAATACCTGCTTTTATGTATTTCAAGCATACCAAAAAATGTCTTTAGAGATACATGGTTTTTTGCAAGCCTAGCATTTTATAAAATGAATATTTCATGAGAGACCATTTTATTTTACTCATTCAAAATCCATGCAGGAAATGTTTTTCTGGGTTTCATACACTGAAATTCATAACAAGGAATGCAACTACATCCATAATATTCATATCAATTTAATGATCGCTCTTTGGCGTCCTTATAATTAAGATTTTATGGTGGCAAAATAATAATTAGCTACACCATTCATTTAGAAAACAAGCGGAATAGTAGCGTAACGTTATTTAAAAAAAAGTTTTCTACGAATTCAGTGACAGTGAATGGGATGATGTTATCGTTATCATTATATTTAACACGAAAAAACTACTGCGAGAGCATCATTGTGTAAACAAAAGTAATTTATATTATTCGCTCATCCAACGAGTACATCACAATCGCAATCTACCACTTTCTCCAACCGAAACAAACTTTTTTTGCTTCACTGCGACAGGAGCAGCAGTGGTGAAGTGCACATAATGATGATGATGATGATGATGATGATATATGGAATGGAACGTTAGTGAGTGTAAACAAACTACCATAAAATGCCATGTTCATATATACAGGATATGAGAAAGCAAAGAGTACAAGAGTATCCGCAAGAGGAAAAGTTTGTCAGTCTTTTTGTCACTGCGTCTTTATCCTTTGACTCTAAAAATTCTGGAACCGTGTTTTCCGTGTTTATAGTATAGGTATAGATATGTATGTATATTATTTATATGGGTACTTTGGTATATATACTTGACATGTGTGTCAGACGAAAAATGAAAGACTAATAATATCACGGCTATATCATATAGCCTTTTATTATTTTGATCTTGTGCTAGCATTGCTGTTGTTGATGCAGATGTCTCTCGTTGTATGTAGCCAACAGATCCGCTACCTTACAAGTTGTCGTTTGTCTTTGTTTGCTTCTTTATACCAGGATTCGCTAACTTACGTGATGTGTAGACGGAGATGCCATATATTCGCCTTTTGCACCACCACCACCAGCATCTCACTCTGGAGAATGTTTGATGATTCATGAGAGTTCACACTTTGCTTCTCTATCAACCCACTTCATCAAACTTTATCATTAAAGGAGAAAAAACAAGTCCGGAAACCAAAAAACTTTTTGCTTTAGTAGAAAGGCGTTTTAGAGAAGAAAGAAAATGGTGTAGATCAAAGTAAGGTACAAGAAAAAAACCTATTATTTACACGCTGTAGCTGCACACTCCTTTCTTGTGTGCTACTCAATTAAGGGGGAACATATAGGCCTTCTTTGGAATATAGGCAGTCCAACAACAAAAATCGCATTTTATTGTCTACGACGTTTTGAAACACACCTATAACTAGGATTACGTTTTCACGTTAAGCCTTTCCTGTCCATTTACTGTTTGATTGCGAATAATGAGGCAATTAATAAAATCCCGATTGTTTCCCTTAACCCGGTCCAATTCTACATGTTGCAACTGGGCCTCATTTCCGATTGATTTTCAGGTACGGATGGGTGCTCTTTGATGTTCATGTGAAAGTTGTTGAATGCAAATGATCCAACCATAAATCATGAGTTGGAATTTTATAATGAAGCAATATAGAAATAAGAACATTCATTCGTTAATTGTCTATTCTCTTTCTTTAAAATAAATGCACAACATAAACGCCAATGAAATTATAATAGTGTCAACTAGAAAGGTGCCATAAATTAAGGTGCTTGAAATCTATCTCCCATTTAAATGTCAGAGCAATTTATAACATTACAAATTTTGAACATATTGGAAATATATTATTTATGTGAAGTACTTGAGTTGAGAAGTCCAATACAGTACAGTAGTGAGTGAGTATATCGTAATATATACATCCTATACACAGAATATATCCATATATGTAATAATCTCAAGACCTTTTTGGAATACTGGTCACAGTTACCTTTTGTCACTTTGAGCAAATTAAACTTGAAGAGGGTACAACTACTTTGGTACTTTACAAAGATTGATATCTAGCTGAGAAGGCAAGAAACGTATGGGGCATTGCAATAACTTTTGTGTGAGATCAGGGTTGTCAGCCCAAATCCATGCTTTTCATTCTCGTAAAAGAAGGTCTTGTATTTCGCACAAAAGCCATTCATTCAGCTTTGCGGCTTCTAGGAAAAATAGCTTATATCCTTTATTAGATACGTGACTCTGCGTTTCAATTGGTTTCTGTGTAGAACGGTAGAGGTTGCAAACAAGATGAAAAGGCGATTCTCGTCCTATTGTCCAGTTATCCCACACAACCTCGCTTTCTCTTTCTCCCTCGTTCATCCAGTCAAATTCTGCTCACAATCAGCTCAAGTATCATTGTCGTGGCTTAAGGACACGGATAAGTACTCATTTCGAGGATAAGTCTTTTTTTCCTGAAGGAAACAATATTATTATTTTTTGCATTTCGCAAAAAAAGAAGAAGAAATATTCGTAAAAATGACTGGCGAAGAGAATTTCAAGTGGTTTTTTATGTATGCCAAGTATAAAAGTTGAGTTGAAATGGAAATAGACATTTTGTCACAGGAAGCAGGTTGCAAAGTAGATACATATATGTTTAGGCATCTTTCGTCGTCATCTTGAATTTAAAAAAGGAAAGTAGTCTATCCACCATAGTGGATGATAAAGAAATTCTAAGGAATGATACAGTCAGTGCATTAAAACTAGAATGTGGGTATATCAATTCGGGCTGTGTTAATGCTACTACTTCTTCTTGTGCTACTATTCCAAAGAACATGATTGTAGACAATTTTCAAGAATAAGATTTCTTTCCAACTTCATTTCATCCACTGTGCTCCTTTCGTTGCTGGCGAATTAGATATTATTATATGGCGTGCTCTAATTTCTTTTTACGAAAACTACTTTCATAGTTGTGAAATGGGGAAAAGAGAACCAATTTCATTTCTTCCAATGTACATATTACAAAGTGTGTATATATTTTTACGTGTTTGGAAAATCCAGAGACGATAATGCTGCTGTTTTTGCTAGAGGCAAAAAAACTACTTTAAGAATTTAGCAGAGGAATCTCTCAAAATGTACTTTAGACTCCCTCATCCTTGAAATTTTAAGACAAAATCCTTCACGAAAGCCTTAAAAACTAAAATTACATCTTTTCGTAGTTTTTCCTCTCATTAAAAATGAGACAAGGACTTATGAATTTGTGGAACATGAATCTTCCTGTCGAAAGAAAGTGGATGTCGCCAAAAAAGGAGCAAAAACTCATAAGGCGGACTTTTTTCAGCAAAAGGTATTTTTATATACCTAGTCATATTGCTCCTCTCTGCTGCTGCGGTAGAATTTCCATTGAAAAAAAGTTATAACGACTAAAAATCAGTACACTTACTTTGAGCATTATAAATGGACTACATAATATTATA
>JAITYZ010003768.1:0-11808 GCA_027744595.1 Paronellides praefectus
AGACCATAAAATAATTTATTTTGTAGACATACTGATTATTATTACAAACTATGTTCAGTGTTGAGCATGAAACTTTCTTTGTCGTAGCTTTTTTGTACCTGATTGTGCACATACCTTTGTTTAAACGTCAAGTTCTTCCTCTGCTTTTCCCGTCCCCAGCTACTTGCGATTGCGATTATCAATTTATTCGGGGGTTTTCAGACTCACAAACTGGAAACTTAGAAAGCGCTGCTTGGTTGAACCACACAAAAAGAGAAAAGACAACAGGTTTTCTGCCATGTTGAAAACGTTGCGGGAATGTAATGTTTACACAAGGCAAGGGATAAAGAGTGGTGTGTATTTTCTGGTCTGTATGCTTAAAAAGAGACGTCGGAGCTACTTTATTTGATGAGGGAAGCAAGGCAGGAAATGTGTATTTTATATGTATACTTTTACCTATCAAGATAAGGGCTTGTGATTGAAGAAGGAGAAAGTTGTGTCAGGAGAAATCGATTGGGAATCTACTCATCACAGGTGGCCGACAGATGTGGTTTCTTTGAATTGGAGCGCCACCACTTTTAGCACACTTACTTTTTACTTATTGCTGTGAAGGAACACAAATATTTATTGCAATATTATTATTTCAATTGTCTGCCCACGTACAATTATGAAGAGTTGTTGGATATATGGTTTGGTTGGTTGGAATGCATGCATGCACACACACACACGTCTTCTCGTTCAACCTATTCACACAATACTATAAGTATTTCATTTCATGTCATAAAGGTTTCTTTTCTTGAGTGCTCTTCGTTTGTTCACATAATTTTAGTCAACCTTTTCTCAGGGAGTATTTTTTTCCACTTTTAAAAGGAAAGCTCATTTCATCTCAAGTGTTTGCTTGCTCAGAAATGATCCCTTTCTGCTTGATATTGTGTATCAAAGGGAGGGAAAGTGTGTTTCTGTTGGTTATTTCGAGTACCATACTCTCTTCCCACTCATGCATACAATATGACATATGACAATGATGAATGCATCAGTGAAAGCAACTTGTATACCAGTTACTATTTAAGTGGCAAAACATCGTAAATGTCATCATTTAAACATATGTAGGTAAGTGATAACTAGCAACATACCTTTGAAAACATTATTATGATGACAGTGAATAAGAAAGACAAATTAAAACAACAGGAAAAGTTTCAAGTCGAGTTGTAATGTAGTTTTACATATATTAGCAATAGTGTTTTCATTATTTTTGTTATCTCGCAGCCATTTTCCATTTCAGACGAGGAAACAAGAAAAAATTTGAAATTTAGATAGTCT
Organism: Paronellides praefectus; assembly: GCA_027744595.1. Classification (NCBI taxonomy): domain Eukaryota; kingdom Metazoa; phylum Arthropoda; class Collembola; order Entomobryomorpha; family Paronellidae; genus Paronellides; species Paronellides praefectus. Next base: position 1,300 of record JAITYZ010003768.1, read on the forward strand.
GTCAATCATCACTTCTACCGGTGGAGAAGCGGCACTTCCATCATACATTTTTTATTTTGCAACGAACTTTTCATAAGCATTTTTTTGTCAGTACTACAAAGGCAAAAACGTGCATGTACTCATTGCCAACGTAAATACACGTTTGTTGAGAACCCATAATAAAACACTGGCAAAGTACAGCCCCTTACCTTTAATAATATTGTTTCCCTCGCTTAGTATTCCAAACCGAGAGAAAAATATACTTGAGTTAAAAATTGCCCATGTTAGACAGATGTAATAGAGTTTCATATTCCGCTTATTTCAGCTTTCTACATTCACTATTTTGAGTCGTTTTTGCTTTTACTTGGGAACAAGCTGATAATAAATTCAGTTGGAATCCTTCTTAAAATCAGAACTCTCAAAGACCAAGAGGTACTTGGCCCAGATGTTGATTTTGGCTGGTGTTGCTCTTCTTTTCTTAAGACCCTTATTGTCATATTTCCTTCTTTGATGTATAGCACATCTTATTTCAGTCCAGTTGAAAATGCGGTTTCAAAACTTCTCCTCTCATACATTATGCACCCATATACATACATACATACTCAAAATATATATGTGTACATCGTTATACTACACATGTCGTCGTTGTATAGAATGTTTGAAACTTTTTCTTTTGTAATAGTGACGAAAGTAGATGGGTTTTCTTTCCTTATCCCAGTACCCTTTCCATTTCACACCAGAGAGACACGCACATTTGTTTGCAAGCTTCATCTGTCAGTCCCTTACAATCACAAAAACTTTCTCAACTTTCCATTTCGACTATAGTAGCTGTAAATGTACATAAAACAAGAAGAATTACAAACAGTTTTGAGCAAACGAAAGTTGCCAGTTTGTTATATTTTTAAATTTACATGTCTTATTATGTTCTTGTTCTTTCTTCTGTTTGCTGGTATTATCGTCTTAACCTCACGAAAAAATTTCCCATGTAGGTTTACCCACACCCTCAACACATTACTACCGCTACAATTGTCATTTTTCTTTATGCTAGTGAGTGGCAAAGCTTTTCTGCATCCTCATTAAAATGGAAAGCAGTTGCATATAAAACATAATAGTCATATAATGAAGGGATATGGGGGGAAATGAAGCATGTAGAAAGGCATGTATATAAGCTTCAAAAATCCTTCTGTGTATTCAGTACTCTCTGCTCAGTTTTACTATGTAGGTATATACATACTTTAAGTATAATGGGCAACAGATTTGAGCCAACGTTTTAGCTTAAAGTTGGTAGTAATATAAAAAGCTTCAAAATGAATAAAAATCCAGAATTACTGGAAAGAGAAAACGCAATTTGTTTTGAAAACAGTGAAACATGTCGTTAAATTTGAATGGCACTGTCATTCATTTGCTCTTCGATCTACTTGAGTGCTGGAATAGAACTCATTTCCTTTTCATTTTCGTGAGGGTATGGAATGCAATATGTACAAATCGTGCCAAATATAAATGCGCAAATTCATTTCTATACATGTAGCTGTATACATACATACCACTTCCATATCACATAAATTTTATTTTTCCGCAAGTGTATAGGAATGTGATGTATACACAAAACAAAACGCATTGTTTGCCCGGGAATGGGACGCCCTTTAGTAGTGCAATGATGTGCATATATGGAGGTGTAATATACATGAGATTCCTGTGATGATGTTATCATCGTCGAAGGTTTAGAGAGAGATCAACATAAAAATAAAGTTTTCGTTTTATTTTTATGGGATAAAGATACTGTTCTACGTGCGGAAGTAACACGGCTCCTACTATTACATATATGGTGTCTTATCCATGTCATGCAAGTTTGGTGTGAAAATTTACCTTAATTTACTATGTAAACTCTTTTGTCATTCTCATCATCAACGACACACCACCACCCTTTCTCTAACAACATGAGATAATATGGACAAGCGGATTGTGAGTCCTGCTGGAAAACTCACCAGAGTTATCAGTGACATTTCGATTGTTTAGAAGGGTCGTCCTTATATTGTAAGTAATAAGTATAAATATGTATTTCATATGAAATACATCGCAGTACATATATGCTTAGTATTACTCTTACTGCTAATCATTTACGTGGAGATGGTGCTTTGAAAGGATATATTATATGGGTAATATATTATGTATTTTTATATTTCAACTCCAACGGTGACCATGCATGTAAACGCAACTGAAAAAGTCAGATAGCAACATGCGTCTCCTTTCTTCAACAATCATACATTCGCCAGCTTTCTTAGAACTGGGGTACTCTCGTCTTCCAAAATCCTAGAGAAGCGCAAAATACATACATCTTGAAAGATAAGTGGGGATACAAGCATGTAAAAATCTTGTACATACATATACAGTGCAAATAATAAGGGGATCCAATCCATATTTATTTTGGAATCGAAAGAAACGTAGTGAAATGATATATTGTATGCAATGTAGAAAAGTAAATGCGATGACGCTGTTTTGGGTTTTGGTTTATGATTTGTTTTCATTCAACCTTATTGGGACAGCGTATATGTGAACGAGTGTTTTTAATGGATATCTTCCTAATGCTAATATTTTCTATAGTTAACTTATTACATGCAACATTAAAAATATGTAAGATATTTTTTTTGGATTTAGTCATTTAGAATGAAATAATGGGTTAAAGTCATCGGTCTGTCTTGTCTAGACGTTTACTTGGAAAAAGTTAAAAATATTATTCTTATATGTTATACCTTTGTACAAGAGTAGTCATTATAGCTGCATATTTACGTTATATGCGTTTTTCTATACCCAATAAAATAATAGGAAAAATGTTAAATGAGAAATCTAAACAGTTCTTTCTACGATCATAATGATGATGATCGCCATATCCTCATCGTCAAGCAAAAAATATATGCATTATGAACCAAATGTATTAGCCTTAGCAGAAACGCAGCTGCTCTTAATAATATTGTTTGCTTAAGACGAAGGCATATAACGCTCAATAAAGAAAAAATAAAACAACAGAAAAAACTGTTTCTATTGCGTTCATGTGGACAAAAAGTAGTTTTTATAGAAAAAAACTGTGTGTTGTGTTGTATCTCTAAACCCTCTCTCTTTCTCTGCTAACTCTGCTTGCATATTAGCCTTTGGGGCAACATTTTTTTAGCATAAAATTTGTTCTTTATATCCGCGTGTCTCTTGTGTCGTTGTTGGGCTTGGTTCGGTTAAGAATATGGCATTTTAGATGGAAGTATTATAGCAGAAGAAATAGAAAGAGTGAAGTGAAACACTTTCACGTTCGAGCGAAGATTCGACTGATGTTCTGTTCTCCGCACGAGTTTGTATGTATCCCATTTAATGCTCCTATATATCGTTGAATGCCCAGAGCTGGGACGGACGGCCTTTTTCTTTTCTCTGCTCGCTCATGTGAATTCATGTAAAGCTGAAATAAAAAAGTGTGTGTAGCTCTAGCATTTCCATCCGTGTTCCAAAAAATATGGCCAACTGGAAATTGAAGTAACGCAGTGGAATAGAAATTGGATCTTTGTTGGCAGTTGGCACTGAACTACCATTTCATATGGTGGCATCACCAATCATTATATTATAATGTGAGCATAATACTTTGTTGAGCATTATTATAACAACCATTGCAAAAGGAGCTTTGCTCTATCAGAGTACGTATGGGGCAAAGTGTGCATAATATGTATGTCACTACTACAACTGCACAAACGAGCAGAAGAGGAATCATTATATAGCATCCGAAGTGGCTTATTGCTCTGTGCAGGAACTATTATCATCATCATCATCGGAGTACACCAACGATCATCATCATTGTGGAAATCATATACACACACTCGCACGCTCACAAAGACAGCCAGTCAGTATCAGCAGTAAAACTGGCGACGGGGCAACTGCTGAGCGACGGAAGACGCTTCTTATGTTTTTGGAGGCAGCAGCAGAACCAGTCGAACGGAGGAAACAGAAGGTGGAGTGACTTTTAGTGCAACTGCTTTGAAATGCGGCAGTTACTGTTTTGAGTCCTCCTGTTGTGGTACAAACTTAGACACACACACAGAGGCTCAATGGGTTGGTTGGTAGTTGAAAAAGAAAAGTAGGGTGAAGTAGTCTCTTGACTAAATGATACTTGAGCTGTGGGCTAGTAGTAGGAAAAACTCATCACAAAGCTACTAGGAAAAGTCTGCTGGTAGCTGGTGACAAAGCGTTAGCGGAAGTTAATAAAAGAAAAAGAGAAAGCGCGTGTGTTTTTATAGTGTCACATATCATCATCGGGTGTTGTACTGGTAAAGTGGTGTGTTCTTGTAGTAGTCCTATTTCTGTGTGCTTACAATTTTTCCTGATTTGCATCATATTAGTCTTCTTGTCAACTGTCAACGGACGTTATTACTGCAAAGCAGTCAAAATTATTATTAAATGTCAGGGGATACACTTTATTGCAGAAACATGGAAATCTATTTGCTGTAGTAGAGCGCTCTCATGCTTCAAAAAAAAAACATTTTAAAATGCTTGTGTATTTTTGCCGTTTTATAATATATAATATAAAGTTGAAAGTGTGTGGGAGGTTTGATGTATATACAGTGCATGGAATTGTGATTAAGTAGTATTATTTGAGAAATTCGTGTTTTGGCAAATCATGCCAATTGCCTATTCAAGTTTTATGAATTCCTGATTTGATTCACTATTCCTTTTCACAGGGTTGCCTGTAAGGGACATGGAGGAGTTGAGAAGTGGAAACGAGGATGCAGACGTGAAATATGATGCTGAAAGTGCCAGAATAGAAGCATGGTTGGATGAACATTCTGATTTCGCCAATGACTATTTCATCAGGTACTGTCACTTTTCATTTGATCCTTTTCTGGATGGCATTTTAATTAGAACCTCATGAGATGAGAAACAATTTCTCCTTGCCATATCCTTCGCCTTTCATTCTATATATGCATATGATTTACCCTTTCATCCATATTCTAATAAATTTGTAGTTTCAGGTTTCGTGAATGGATCGGTTCAGCCGATTTTATCTTATGGCTAGGACGTGCACCCTGTTAAAATATTATTTCATTTTTATGTTAAGGCTTTATTAGTTGACACGCACAAGTAAAATAGTATGCTTGTCTTGTGCAATAGCTTATTATTTTCAGTCTGACAGGCCGGCCATCATTAGCTTTTATTTCTGTTCTTATTCATCCGTTCTGTTCTTTTGTCCCTAATGGTTATACGTAGCGCAAGCAAAGTCGTAGCTTCTCATCAACATGTATAGTTTCTACTTCTTGGAAAAATATATATCAATTATTTGCATAAATGTACATGCTGACGTATAAAACTATTGACATGTCCTGCCAACCAGATTGAATTATTGAACCTAGTTTCTTCGGCAGGTGTGCTTGGGAATGGGCCAGTTTATTTTATGCCCCTGTATATTGAATCATAAAATACTGAAATATGCAACTATAAGTTTTTAAGAATTATATTTCAAGGATTAAGGGTACTACTATTACACAGAGTAACTTACACTCTATTTCTCACTCAATTGCATTTTGCATTGCCATTGAACGAAATAATTTTCAGCTCCCGATCGAGTCTCTTCTTTACAACTTTAAACAGATTTATAAATAGTTTTTATTACAACGTGGTAGTCAAATGACATCGTTACGTTATGTCATGTCTTTAGAAGTGCACCTATTTATCTTGATGACATTTTATCACTACTCCATATTCAATTGAGATAGTGGGGCAATGTGATAAATTAACATTATGGCTTCTCCATTTTCATATGGCTTGTTCGTCAATAATCATTGCTTTAATAATAATACCGTGTATTAGTATGCATTAAGTCAATCATGATATTTTCATCATCAGATAGGAATTTAACGACTTCCATCATTTGAAATACTTAAGAAATACGGCAATGAACATATTATATATTCTCATTTCTATATAATAATCAAATTTTGCTTCATTAATAATACCGCATCACTGAGTATTTTTTTTATCTGATACGCTATACTCATTACAGAAAAGCGAGTCGTTCCGTAGTGGATAGTTGGCTGGTAGCCCATTCCATTTGTCAGTCGCCGGGTATAGGACCATCGTCGCTATCCGGGAATGGAGGTGTTGTCACCACACTGGTAGCTGCTACAGGGACAATAGCTGCCTCCACAGTGACCGTAGTTCATACTTCCTCCAGCTCTGGTGACATTGTCTCGCTGCAACAGCAGCAGCAGCAACAACAAGTATGTTTTTAAAATCTGCTTCTTTCTTTTATATTCTTTTAATATAAATGCCACATATAGATACATACATATTATGCAGATACTACTACTCTCACTGTGACATTACACTGTTCTAAAATTCACTTGTTATTAATTTACTCGGACTATTGTATCGCAAAGAATAACTTGTGGCTTAAAAGTAAAATAACACATGGAATATTTTATGATGGAATATGAATTTTGATGATGAGGACAATGATGTTGGTAAAGCATTTGTCTTGTTTTGTCCGTGTGCTCTCTTTTACAAAATTATCATTTTTTTGTTGATGTGGTTTACTACTGGTATTTGCGTTTTTAAGCCTTCCAGTTCTATTTAGTTGTACAGTACATAAATATATTCATCAGCAGTCCTTTTCAGTTGTCACTCGTAATGAAATTCATTATTTATTGAATCCGCACGGCACTGTGTGTGCTCGCTCGGTCTCTTCGTTCCTCACCAGCAGCGTTGTGGTTGACGTAAATGCTAGATTAGTTGTTACATTACGAATGAAACTTTCAGTCAGCAGCGCAGTCATGTGTGTACCTATCCCTATGTGTTATGTATATAGTTTTACCACAACCACAATTCTCTGTAGGCAACTTGAATAAGCAGTTTAACTGTACATGCATGTTTGGTAGTAATCAGGATAATTGCCTGATGATGCTGCTGCGGCAAATAGAGTCTCTCTCTTGAGCCAATTTGAAATGTCGCAAAAAGTGATTGATATTTTTCTGATAGAGCAATTCATCAAGAAACACAACAGGAAGTTCTGGTGCAACAACCCCTGTTCGGAAAATTTCAGCGCAAGAGTTTGAGAAGGGAGGTTTGGTGAAGCCAATGGTGACGACGACACTGGATGGGACTCCCACGTTTCTCAGTCCTCCAACGCCTCTAGGCACAAGATGTAGTCTTGTAGACAGAAAATCCCGAGAAGAATTGCAAGTATGTGAAACACCTTTTGTATTTTTGAAATGTTTTGTGTCATACCTTTTTGTTCTGACTTGCTGCTTTATAGTTTTTTTGCAATCATGATGTGCAATCAGTCTTTTTATGAGAAAGTGCCTTTTTTGTACCTGATAAAAAAGAATACAGAATTAGAGACAGTGATACGTTTCAGAGACAGTTATTTCGAGATTCGATGCATATCTTTCTCTGACTTGGCGATAAATTAGCATGTACAACTCTGAAAGCTCCATTATGACAGTGTTTGCATTTCCAGTGTAAACACACACATGTACAGTTTTTGGAAGGCTTGTTTTACTTGAAACGATTTTATTGGAAGGTTTTATTGGAACGATTTGGTCCGTTGTATTGTGGAACTTGTAATAATAATTATAGCATTTTTATGACAAACCAGCTCTAAAATTTTACAAAAGGGACAGTGAAAAAACATAGTATACCAATGTTTATTTCCCATAGTCAACATTACTGTTGAAGCAATAACATTTTCTTCCACACCTTCGTAAAAGGAACGATGCATGATGATTAGAATTTTCAGATGCGACCAATTTTATTATTCCTGAATGTTATTATTTAGATTATTAATTTAGAATGCATACAAAACACACGTATTTACGTATGATACGTAACGTAAATTCACTGACACTTTCACATTTTTGTTGACGCATGATGATTACCTGGTAAACATCACTGCATTGATATCTTGGCCTTTTTCCACGTATGATCTCTGATCGCAATGTGATCATCACATAAACACGGTACGGTAAGTTTGCATGTGAGGCATATATTTAGAAGTAAAAGCAATAATATCATGTAGTTGTAAAAAAGGAGGAAAGCTCTGGATTGTCATTTGTCATTTTTATCACTAGAATAAAAAAAGACCACAAACTGTTTTAATGTTGTTTTTATTTTTCCCCTTTTCCCATGAAACACCTATTTGCACACATCCGCGCAGTCACTGGACGAAAAGGAGCTTTTGTTCGAGCTAGCCAAAGACATTTGTGATGAGTTGGATACGCGACTGCTTACATTAAAAATTCTCCAGCATGTTGGAGTCCTCGTTTCCGCTGACAGAGCCTCGTTATTCACTGTTCAGGTGAGCAGTAATTATTGATTTTCTTGTGGTTTGATAAAGAATAGAGGAGAAAAACAACGAATTCATAAAAAAGTCATTTTGTAAATTGAACGAGAGCAGTAGAGCGAAAAAAATATAGATGTTACGCGTTCTCCATTTGCGTAATTAATTCATGATGATAAGAACAACGTCAAAGCAAAAAAAAAATAGTGTAACCTCTTTCTTTTGCAGAGGTATATATTTTGCAACTTTATACACACGACGTCTTCCATCACATCAACCCCATGCTCTCGTGTGTGTTTATATATATATGTAGTTATATTTGGTAATAATTAATTACTGGGATGGTGAAAGCTGCTTGCAGCTGTAATAAGCTCAAAGTCAAGTGAAGCTGACAAGACGTTACCGTATTTTCCTTGTTGTTGGTTTTTTTTGTAGGGCAAGAAGGGATGTTGCAACCGGTATTTGGTGTCGAGTCTTTTTGATGTCTCTTCTCAAAGCACCTTGGAAGACATGGAAAAGAAAGAAGAGATACGAATACCCTGGGGCTCTGGAATCGTAGGATATGTGGCTGACAGTGGTGTCAGAGTAAATATTCCCGACGCTTATCAAGTAAGTAGTATAGAACTACATATATATTGGCTGCGGGGGTTTTCATGTTGAAAAAGAAAAAGAATGGAAAATTTAAGTAGCTCTGTCGATCCTCTTAAGTGGGAAAGGGGGAAAGTGATAACATATATCTGTACCTATTTATTTCAATTGGTATGGATGTGAGATGGATGAGCTCAGTTGAATAAAATATTGTTCTAGCGTCTGAAAATTCTATTTTTCAGGATGACAGATTCAATCAAGACGTAGATGCGAAAACTGGATATAAGACCAGATCTCTTCTCTGTATGGCTATCAAAGATAAGCGAGGGGATTGTCTTGGAGTGGCGCAGGTACATAATAAATTAAATGACAGTGGATATATAGAGTGTACGTACAACGTACGTGACATACCCAACCAATTTTGGATTTGCCATTTTGTGTGATTTCTGGTTTCACAATCAGAGAAAGAGATAACATGATATACACACCCTGACCACATTTTATTTTCTCAGCAATTTATCAGTTTTCCCCTCAAGCAACTAAAAGCTTTTTCCATGTAATATTTAATCTTTTCAAGGTCATAAATAAACGTAATGGGATGGCTTTCACTGAACGGGACGAGGTAGTTTTTCAAAACTATTTACAATTTTGCGCCATCGGCTTGGGAAACGCTCAGTTGTACCAACAGAGCCAACTGGAAAACAAAAGGAATCAGGTAACATGAATGTGTGTGTAAGGCATATGCTGAGACACGCAGACAAATTGTGTTTTTTCTCCATCTTGACATCTTGGTCGTTTTGCAATATTAGCTGCAGTAATCGAGTTGCATCATCGCAAGAATACTTGACACGCATTAAAATAATAAGTGTTTACATGTCGCATCACACAACCCACACATATGTTTAAGTATATATGCAAGTACTATATATAGGGCTGTTATTTTGTAGTATAATATATGTACTCTGTGTGGCAGTGTATTATTGTCGATTCCCTTCAGGAATGATGGATGATTTGTTAACCTTTATCATTGAGGATACATAAGTGAAACGACCAAGAAACTGACGGGAAATATTACGCTATTATACGCCTTGTTTTTTTCCTCTTCATTAAATGAAGGTTCTTCTCGACCTGGCCAGAATGCTATTCGAGGAACAAAGCACGATTGAACATATGGTATACCGAATTCTGACGCATACACTTTCCTTAATGCAGTGCCAAAGAGCCCAGGTAAAAAAAGAATAAAAAACACAATTTATAAGATGAAAGACGAGCGAAAATTATTACTTTTTCTTCGTTCTTTCGTCTGCTTTTCTCTTTTTTATATATTTTTTTTTGTTTCATACTAGTTTTCGATGAAACTCTATTATTACATGAATGGATTTATACAAAAAAAAATAAAAATAAAACGTGTGTGTGTGCTGGGTAAAGTAGGACATGGATCATAAGTATGGAGAGGAAATATTATATGGTTGGATGCTTTGTAAAAAAAGGTGATTGTTCTTATTATATATTATGAATAGGTTCTCCTAGTCAAAAATATACATTCCTAAATACGTTTTTATACGAATGCGAAGCCCCTCCACAAATTCTTATAAAAACATATCTTTTTGGATCCTTTCCATATACCTATTATAATA
>JAITYZ010003769.1:0-10800 GCA_027744595.1 Paronellides praefectus
TCGTCACCTCATCGTCGTCATCTTCTACATCTACCACAACTACCACTTCAACATCATCATCGTCATCATCCAAGGTGAGCCAATCTTCCACCTCAAGTAGTTCTCGGTTCCAGGGTAGCTATCCATCCTCCACTTTTTACAAATTTCAACATAACAAATAAAGACAACAACTTTTTACTTTAAATTAACAATTTAAAACACTATTCAAGCTTTTTTAGCTGCTTTCTTGTCACTAATTAAAATAATATTTTTAAAACAAAATTATTAGAAAAGAAATGAACTAGGTCTAATAGTTGTTAGGTGGCTCAGTAGTTCAAATTTTAAATTGAAAAACAATATCGTTGTCTTTTTTTTGAGTTTTGATCGGTTCAAGAAATTAAAATGTGTCGTCAGTTTTGTAGAATTGTTTAGTCTTTTCTGTGGTAACATAAACTAAAATAATTGTCTCTTTTCCTCTTTGTACATTACAATGTTATTATTGTTAATTACACATCTCTTGTATAAAAAATATATGATAATCACGCGCTATTATTCATGTCATGTGCGTTTCGAAAGCTGGTATTTTATGTTCTTACTAGTTATCATTATTATTTGTTATTTTATTTATGTATATATAACTTATGTGACATTTGTGATCCCGTAATATCTAGTCTCATTTTGGTCAATCGATCAGCAAATCAATCACTTTTAATTGTGACTCTTTGGGAGTAATGTATACATATATAGGTAAGTCAGTCTAGTGCTTTGCAATGGGCAAAAATGCTTTTCTTTAAATCGTTTTAAATCAGTGAAAATTAACAAATGATGACTTTCCAGTTATCTTGAACAAGGAAGCATTTAAACATATTAGCGGGGTTCTAGACTGATGAGTCGAGTGATGATTGTCAAATTACATTTTATTCCGATGCAATTAAAAGCTATAATATTGTCATCATGTATTGAATTCAATAGAAATATGTAGGTATTAATTCAAGTGTACATTATCATTAAACTTGTCAAATATGATTGTATATAAATATATCGTGATTAATGCTATTATTATTATTGTATTAGTAGAAAATTAATATATCTGGTACAGTACGCATTTTGCTTCAAATTCAATTTTGTAGTATATATCTAATCCTGTTTTAATGTGGCTGCTTCAAATTCCAAGAACGCAAAAGAATCGTACATTTCTCTCTCCAAATATTCATATTTCAATATCTTATTTTCTCATCTAGTACCAGGAAGTCTAATTGACTTAACTGACACCTTTATTAGCCTCAATGACATGTCCAAAATTTGTCTAATAAAGTCTGTCAGTCAAGAGTAATTTTAGGCCTCCGGTACTAGAATGGATTCTTGCAACTTTAAATTATTTGCAATTTTTCCTAATCGCTATGGCTGTTGTTATTTTAATCATATCAAAAGGAAGTCATGCAAACATATAACGATTATGAGTCATAATTTATGACTATGACTTCCTTTCTACTTTAAAAACATGCCCAAATTTAAACTCGAAATGAATGACGCTCTGCTACTGCTACTCCAGTTAATGTACATTAGTAAATGTTAAATTATTTATTTAAAATTTAATTATCATTTTATTTTTAGTTCGCTCGTGTCATGATAATATATATAATTTTTATGTTATGTGCACTTTTTCTGCAAACGCAAAAGGAATTGAATGTTGCCGGATAACAAATATCAACTCCGCTTGAAAAATAAATAAATTTAAATTTATGAAATATAAAAAAATGCACAAACACCTATAATGCTACGTGACGTTCTTCAGTCCTAGAACAGGTGCTTACTGAATGTCATTGCGTTTGAAAATGTCCATCCTATACTTTTTTGCTTAATCAAATTTATTATTTAAATTAATCAATTATTTTTCACCTTGACAAAATATTATGCGTGGAGAAAAGGTTGAAGTTATGAAAACACAACACCAGGCTGCAACTCTGCCGAGAAGGTCCCAACAGAGATCCCTTTTGGCGTTACCTTCAATAGAGTACACTCCCGTGACGCCAGCACAACAACAGTCTTACGTTAAGAAACCGATTATCTTGGTAACAGAAGAGGAGCACTCATTGAGCAGCAGGACGTCCTTACTGTCACAGGAATCTGCTGGACAAATTCTGCCAATGCGACGACAGGACGCTCCGTATATCCGTCCCACAAAATTTATTCCAGTACTGGACTACTTCTCAAGTAATTCCGACAAGGAGGACATCACCAGTATCTCCATCAAACCAAAATGGAAACCTGGGGAAGAACAACAACAGTCAAAATGGCGAAAGGTTAATTATGAGGTACCTCCAGGTGGAGGAGTCAAGCAAAAAAGAAGAGACTCTTTGAGTAGTTTAGTGGATAAAAACATGCAGGAAATGAATCAGCAATTCAAGGCAAACATCAGTCATTTGTCCCAAGGTCTCTGCTATAATCACATGGAGAGGAAAATTCAAAGTGACTTGGGGGATTATGGAAAAGGTTATAGCATGTTTATAAGGGTAATTGACTTTTATTTGTAATTTGTTTGAAATTTTGACTTATTTTTGTTTGTGCAGACGAGGACAAAACGGGACCAGCGCCTACACCATCCCCAGGGACTATAGTAACCACCACTTCAGGTGATGGCTCGGTGGAGGATGCCAACCCCTTAATCTACTTCAAGTATGATTTTGGTTATGAGTTTGGTATTGCTTGTCCTCGAGCTCAAAGCGAGCCTCCTTCGCAACAAGCATTGCAGTTACCCGGGGCTTCTTCAAGACCATCTTCCTGGATCGAACCCACTTCCATTAGAAAGGAGGATGACAATCCAATAGTCCTACCAATCATTCATGAAACATCTAAAAAAGAATAACACGCCATATTAAATTCATCAGTGATGAATCATCACTTATAACTAGTTATCAAAGTTCACATAAGTTGTAAGTAGGAATACTTTTCAGAAGAAAAAATTGCATGATGAATGTCGTCCGATCGAGCTTACAAAATTAAACGACACGACAATAACTACGACTGCGACATTTTTGTTGTTTATGGCTGTTAGAAAAAAAAGAACTTGTACAATCATTCAAAAGTATTAACTGTAAACATCACCATTCAATAACATTTAAAATGAATTTTGATTTTTAATTTAAGAATCATAATTTTATAATTATACCCACAAGTCAAAAACAAGTCCTGCACGATTATACATTTGAAAAACAAAATCCCCTCATTATTGTTCAATTTACCAAAAATGTATACATGCTAATATGTACATTGTTACTTAATAATGACCCCTTGAAGATCATGGCATCAAAATAATAAAAAAATACTGAAAATACCAACTGCACTTTGCATATGCATATATAATATCACATAATATTCGATGCAACCGAACAAGCATAATATGCACAAGTCCATGTCCCAATAGATTTACGCGATAAACACATGTTCTGCAAAAGAAATTAAATGTATATCAGTTTTAGCAAGCCTTAACGAAAATAATTTTCAGAGACAAATGCAATAAAAACTTTCACAAATTTACCATTCGTGTGTTATTATTCATTCAGATCAATTCAAGGAAATCCTCCCTTCCGCCTTCGAATTTTGAATTCTATCTACCTCTGGCCCGATACACTGTCTAAAGAAATTAAAGAGCACAAATTAAAGAATAAATTAAATTCATACGCAGTCTGGCGACATTCGGGTTTCTTTCGGTATTAAGTTGTATCATGCATTCAAAAGCAAAGGAAATATGTTGACCGATATATCAGAGATATCAAATTTACATTCCTTGGTTCCCCACTATCCCCCACTCCGATCGCACTCCACAATTCCCATACAAACTACTTGCATAATGAAAAGGAACACTTTGCTTATTTCATTATAAACTCTTGTAAGCTGAAAGAAGGACCGCTGATATGTTAACCAAGGTATTAAATATTTTATCAATATAATGTATTTTATGTTTACGGCAGTTTACCCGTGACCTTATGCTGTAGTATGTGCCTAGTTTGAAGAAAATCTGTGGTAGTGTGGGGTCAGGGCCCCTGACTCAAGGGACACTTTGTTGGTTTTTTCCACTCTGTAGGGCAGGGCTATTGATCCCTGGGACTGCAAATGAACAGGATTCGAGTTCGCCAAGTTATGTGAAAACTCTGTTATGGCCATAGGGCAGACTAAATGGGTTTCTTTTATAATGTACCACAGATAAAAGCGGTCCGAAATAACAGAAAATATGGTCGGTCGAATGAAAATCATGGTGTTGGACAATCGGAAAAAATGTCTAAACCACGCTTACATTAATACTTCGGCAAATTGCTTTCCGTTTTGTAGCAATAATAAAACGATGTATTTTGGTGATCAATTCGACAGCATTGATCATTTAGTAATAATGATTCATTTCATTACCATTTTATGCAAAATACGCATTCCTTTCTACCTTTGTTCTTGTTCGAAATAGAAATGATAGTATACGAGCCGTACGTCGCACGCACGTTGTTTACTTCGTAAGAAGTGTGTTGCTTTGCTGAGCAAGTGAGTTTTGTTTACAAAGACGAGCTCTTTCTTTTGCTATCCTCCCTCGCCAGAAGTAATCCAGCATTGTTGCCTACATTTTTCGCAATTCAGAGTAGGTATTTGATTGTTTTCTACAGCAGAGACTACTTACAAGAACCTAAACTGCAAGCTTCTTAAGCGCAATTATAAGTTTGCAATACTGACGTACTTTTAATGGTGAACTTATATGTTTGCAGATTGCTAATTTTGAAAATCTGTTTTTTACCTAGTCACACTAACAAAAAACTGCGATCCTTGGTGATGATAATAGGTTTCAGTGGTGTTTGGTGTTCCTTGTGTCACGACCTAATTTTAGTTTGAGTTTTCATATTAAACTACACAATAATTATGGCGCTGTGGCGACCATGGCATTTGTCCAGTGATGGAGTGTCTGAAAGTGTTACCCCCATTGCCACAACAGCTATCTCAGGCGCGACTGCTGGTAGTGGATCCACAGATGGATGTGAACCCTTTCTGGGAAGCACGCCAGGAGAATCATTCATGAACCATGAGGACAGGACTAATAGTTATGTAGTAACACGAACTAACGGAGGGCCGATTGAAATTTTAAGACGTAAAATGCCGACGCATGATTTTCAAGACATGGGGGAAGGGTTACCTCAGGTGGAAGTGAACGAAGTTGGCTCGAAGCAGCTATTGCCAGAAACTGAACTACAGAAACAATCGCAGAAAATTAGAACCAAGAATGATGCACAGAATTATGTTAGATCCAAGAAAATAAGCAAGAAATCAAAAGGAAGAATTGAATATTTCACTGGTAAGTAATCACAAATAAAACTCCCGAATGTGAGCATGTTTATTATTAGATTTAAATTGGTAATGAACGAAAGGTCAATTGAAATTTCATAACTTCAAATGCCGATATGTATGATTTTCAAGACATGGGGAAAGGGTTACCTCAGGTGAAAGCGAACGAGGTTGGCTCAAAGCTGCTATTGCCAGAAATGCAGAAGCGATCGCAGAAAATAAGAAAGGAAACCCAGAGAGTTGTACAGGATTTCGAATCCAAAAAGATTGACTTAAAGCGAGAAATAAAACGTGTAACGGGTAAGTGATCACGAAAATCACCAGAAAACAATTAGTAATAAGATGTCCGAATGATTCTTGATTGGAGGTTAATTGGTAATAAAATATTTATTTTAATTTTAAAGTTCCTCCAGTGTCAGCAGCAACACCACTTGAGGCTTTTGCACAGAGTGCAAAAGCGTATTTATGCGTAGTTCAACCAAACCCACTTGGGCACATGTTCTCTCCTGGAATTGAGTTGGTTCCGCTAGTTCGGGCTCAACCCATTCTACATGATGGAAATCGCCATCTTCCAATAATGTCTTTTTCATTGCCTCCTAACCTAAACATCGAAAGAAACCCCCATCCCTTTTTGATTGAGTCACCATTGAGCCCTCCTATGATCGTCAATCCATTTCCTACTCCAGCTCAGTCTCCATCTTCATCGCCAGCACCGGCAGTTGAAATGATCAAAAGGCCATTGTTAGAAAAGGTTGCTTGTGAATGTTCTGTTAAACTATACAAATTAAAACAGGAATAGATTGATTAATTGAGTGATTGATAGAATTAATTGACTCTTACTGTTATTCTTAACGTCCATTTCAGATAACATCATCATCCCTAGATCCAGTTTGCGCATACGTACCTGAAAAGGAAAAGCACCCGCTGAAGACGGTGAAGAAACAAAGCAATCCGAGAAAGGACCAAACGCACTGCAATACTATCCCACTATATACGCAGTCTAAAATTAGTAAGGTGGCCAATGGTGGACCAAACCATTGTATTATTCCCATGGCATGTGAGAAGATCAATGAAAAAAAGAAATCGAAAGAGGAAACTGGAAAGGGATTTTTTCAAGAAAAGGCACGGAATGAAAACCCAAAGAGAAGGAGGCAGGATGTAACAGCACAACAGGATCCAAGCATGTTTTTTTCTACTGACCATTCGTATTCACAATCTCCTGTTTTTTCCAGAAACGCAGTACAAGAAGAAAGAAAGCCTTCCTTTAATCATTCAACAAATACGCCACTGAGAGTGGATCCTCGACCGGATAATGAAACAGAAGATGAAAAGGAGTTCGCCGCATTTCTTGAAAGTATATGGGCCTTATCAGACAACCATTCTGATGAAGATGAGCAGAGAAACAGCAAGAATCGAAATCTTAATGAAGATGTTCATGTGAATGAGGTAGGGTGCAGTGAAAACTCGATTTTTTCATTGGATGACGACGGATGGATCGAAGATGTAAGAATTTCAAGAAAAATAATACGTAATCATTTACTTTTAAGAATAACGACAGTAAACTGGCAATGTAGAGTTTATTAGTATCTTTTATGTGTTTTAGCTTTTTTCGACGCAGCTAGCGAAGGATGTGCTTGATGAAGCACTTAATGATTCATTTTGTCCTGATATCTCAACTATTCAAGACTTTCTCACCGGTGAAGTCGATGATGTTGAAGACTACTTGTCTAATAAAAGCTGTGCAAAACCATTCGCTGCAACCCTTCCTCATGAAGGTAATATTTAGTGTCGTATCCACACAGGATGATGATGATTAATGATTAGTAACATGCGTAAGATTTAAGACATTATGGGTGTGCACGGTGACAAACAGGGATACAATTACATAAGTGCTAAGTGTGTGGTTTTTTAAAATGCCCTCTGCCAAGGCACAATTTTGTAAAAGCACGCTTTTGGTATGGTCTTTCTAGAACCCAATCTTGTTGTAAAGGATGAAGAAAGCCGCCTTCTTAAATTTTCCGATGCACTGCGTCAATTTAGTTATCACGAGGAGCTTTACAAAAATGACATCTTAATTCTACATGCAGAGGATGAGGCTATGCCTCTTCCTTTTTAATACATACATTCTGACTGTCATCCAATCTTTATAAAGGCACATGGCGATTAAACTGTCTTAAATTCAAAACAAATGCATAGAAATTTAGACTTGGGTAACAATGTGAAATTATGGTTAGTGAACATTTAGTTTAAGTAAGTTATTAAAATGATGATGCACTTATACACACAAGTCAGTTTTGTGTAAATTACTTTTTTATTGGTTAAAAATTTGTCCATGTGTCAATTTACGTTGTTTCTTTTTTTGTAAATCTTGCAAAATAAAAATTCCGCATAAAATTCCCAATAATTGCTCTTATTATTATTATCTTTATTATGAAGTGTGACTTTTGACCTTCTTTCTTTTTGTTATACATCTTCCATATAGTTTATCCAGCTAGCTGGTGGAGTTTGACTTAACAAGCTGGCCTCTCACAAAATAACAAAATTGAAAATAGTTATACTATGCATGTATAATATTATGTTTTATATAAAATCTCATAAAATTGACAAGATTGCAAGTTGCTATATTATACTACGTTTTAGGTTAATCGCGCGTAGAATAATTGTTTCATAAACAGTCAAATTTGTTGAACTGGAACGACGAAACATAATAGACGCATGTGTGCTGCGAAACATATATATATTAAAATGGGATTTTATCATAATTAAAAAATAAACTGCACGTGCTTTACATCTTTTTGTAGTAACAAAAAACAATGGAAACAAACCATCTCAAAAACATCTGTTGCATGTAAAATATATTTATGTATGTGGAGTGGAAATAATAATACTTTTAACATTCATTGGATTATTGATGTTCGTCTATTAATGTTGTTGTGAAAACCCCTGCTGTTGCCCCTTTCTTACAATTTAAAAAAAATTCAAAGTTACGATCTCAGCCCTGTTACCGTTACCACACTGGTTCCATACAAGTTTTTACCTTCCATAAAAACCAAAAAGGTTGCAGTTTAGGACCAACAAAATTGCTTCGTAAAATGTTGACAGCGAAATATTATAAAACGTTTTGCTAATCTTACTTAACAGTCAACAAACGAGGATAAATAAAAAGACAGCCAGAAATTACAATCAGTATTAAAAACGTTATTTAGAAATTAAACAATTTTAGCAACTTCTTTCCACAACAATAAGACAAATAATGACGAAAAATCAAGGTACATGTTTAGAATTCTATCTAAAATTCTATACCTAATTAAAACAGTAAAGTAAAATAACAGCTTGTTTTACAAAAAAAATTGTTTTGTACGTTTCCCCATCTATCTATGTAGATGAGTTAATAGTTGATAAAAACCTATTAATATAAATCTAGCTTATCCATGCTCATCTAAAAGTTCTAAATCCTTTAATCCGTTTCTGACGGATTGACTTCTTTGTTTCTAACTATTACAATATTCCAGTTACTATTATGGTGATCACATTTATCATTTGTAAATATACATTATAAAATTTAATCATATAGCTATATTCAATAATTTCTAGACGTTCCGCTTAATAACTTTCGATAGCAATTTGCATTTTTGTTTTGAGTAAAATACGCACGATAAAAAAGCTTTTACTCGTCTCGTTCCCTCACGTTTTTTTTCTGCCTACAACTTTAACAATCATTTGCGAATTTGGATTACAAATATTTCTTACTTATTACATTTTAATTAAACTGGTACACATGTTGCTGAACTAGTACAAACGGTTCTTAAAAAACAACAAGGTTGAACGAAATAAAACAAAGCTGACATGCTGAAATAGCTTTTTGTTGCCGTTATGCGTTAAAATTATCTTCCTTTTTGTAAAATAATCTCGTAGTGCTGTCGTCCTAATTTCATGTTGTATTGTAGCAATGGATTTTTAGTACGACTGGCGTAAACAATTGTAAGAAATATGTTAATATCACTATGTAGTTTATAATGCCTATTAAATGCGAATTCAAAATTATTGAAATACTACACATAAAGTATTATGTTCTACTGATGCCATGGTTATCAGTAAAAGGACCAATAGTTTTAGCTTTTAAATATTTTAAAGGTTGTAGTTTAGAGATTGTTCGGTAGAAATTATGACAATAATAATGATTATGATGATAGAATGATTGCTGGCACGACAGAAATCACTGCAAAGCGTGATAATCATTTGCAATGACTGTATTGACCAGCATATTGCGAGGATCATGATTCCATGCCATCTTCTTATTCTTTGGGCTGCATTTTTCGTCCGATAGAAATAGCCATAGCTATATATAGTAGTTAGTTAGGTAGTAACTCTACTAAAGATTATTGTGAGAATCAGTCGCCAATCACTGCAGCAGTGCCGTCTTTACCGATGAAGAGAGCTAAACCGCCACCTGTCAGAATTCAGATGATTATCATATTATACAAAGTTAAAAAGTTAGCAAATGACTTATGAATTATAGGCTGTAGATTACCCTCGTTCGGACTTGATTCCAAATTGGACTCACGAAGTAACTGGTCAATCAGATTTTCCGGGTCAACTCGTGTGGAGTCAACTCGTGAGGAACTGACTTTTTCCCTGTCCAAGATCGGCGGTGCGGCGAGGGCAGAATTTCTACCGGAATTCCTTTCTAAACTTCCATACTCTGATGCTATTTCTCTGTTTTTAATAAATACACAAATTTTAAAAGATCATATCCACGTTAATTTGAAAGAGCTTATCAAGCTTGGATATGTTGTACTCAAGCATGAAATATCAACGTGAAGGACATACATAGAGTAACATCTGTTTCCATCATATCGAACTACGCCCGAATCTGAGGAAGAACTTTGACGACTGTGCTCTCCTTGTGTGGACTCCTTTTCCCCCCTCTCCTGGAGATGAGGTTCCGGAAGGTCCGTTTTCTCAGGTCCGGGATATGTTTCGGTAAAATAGACTGGTGTCAACGGAATTGGACTATAATAAACAATTACACACAAAACAAATTCCAACATGTTTCTTGGGTAGCAATTTATAATTTTACTTCACTAATAAAGCTTCCACCTACACTTTGAAACAGAAGTCGCCTTCTTTCACTCTCATGCATATTGTTACTCTCAGCAATGCGTTGTTTGCTCTAGCTGATGAGTTATATTCTTCTAAAAGGTACGATCGACTTTGTGGCGTTCCTCCAGCGAATTCTGCTAGATTTATATCCGCAAAGCCTAACTTCTGGTAACTTTTCCCACCCTGTGACTCCTGAAAAAGCAAAATGTTAAGTGAGTTTTACAGCCATCACCACTTGAAGCCTTCATCATATTCAACAACAATATTGTTAGTAAACATAATACATGAGTAATGTAACATTACACTTACCCTTCTTACGGAAACGCGACACGTACAGGCATCTAAAATCCCTGTGGAAAGCGTAGCAGTTAATTTAGATTCAAATTCAAAGCGACTGTT
>JAITYZ010003770.1:0-37872 GCA_027744595.1 Paronellides praefectus
TACGTATTATTTAGATACGTATATGTAACTTCATTTTTTATGTAGCATTAATCATTCAATACATAATTATAATATACAGCTTTCCAAGAGAAGTCTCTGTTCAATCAGGAAATCATCATTAGAGAGCAGCGAGAAGTAAAATCTCTACTTTTAAACACGCTAGGCAAGTGGGAATCAGAGCGATTTGAAAAATCCAATTTCTCATTTTATAACCTCATTCCAGTGTGTAATGTTGCACAACTCCAACAGCTTGAGATTGAGATTTTGGAGCCCGCTAAGTTTGAGAATCTAGTAAGGACTTTTTGATTTCGTGACATTGGTCTAGCAAACTGTTCTTAACATTTAAATTAAAAATAAATTCATTTAATTTTCAGGTATCAAGCTTAACTCGCTTCGGTCGATCAGACTTGTCCAAAACAATTAGCGCTATTCTCAGCTATACAATTGAGCACAGTTTCTCAAATGCTGTCCGTTATACCAAGTTATCTGGAAAAATTCCGTTTGCTGAAAAAAAGTTGGCCGAGGTAGTACGAGAGGCAACAAGAAGGAACCACCCATTATCAAAAGAAAAAGAAATCAACGAAAGTATTGGATCTTGGTTTAGAAACAGCACTGACAGGAAGGGAGGACGGAAAAGGCGGAATGGAGACTCCTCGACGAACAGTAAAACGGCGAGCTCAACGATCGGTGAAAATAATACTACAGAGCATCCGGTCACCGAACCTGTCATCCCCTCGAACACTACTACCATCAGCAACAATGTTGATAGTGAATAATGTGCCTCCATGTAATATTGATAATGTTGAAAATCAAGACAGAGTACAACTAGGTAGTAGTGAGGAACCTGAATCTTATGTAAATACACTTAGTGAGCATAACTTAAGTATTAGTCGTACAAATATTATTAGAACCTGGGCACTCAATAATGCTATCACACACGACGCTCTAAACCAATTACTTGTACCATTGCGCGATTGGTTTCCTTACGATGGCTTTCCCAAAGTTGCCCGAACGTTACTGAAAACACCTAGAGAGGTAGAAGTCCTAGAACGTGCAGGTGGTCAGTATTTTTATTTTGGTGTTACGGGCTATATTGTTGAGTGTTTAGACTATGGTATTATTCCATTTAAGCAAAGTTTAGAAAAGTTTAAGGCAATACAAAACATTGTTACAATTAAAGTTGGAATCGATGGGATCCCAATTAGCAAAAGTTCCAATTGGCAGTTCTGGCCAGTTCTTTTTAGTGTAGACCAAGCTAAATTAAAAAAGGTTTATGTTGCAACGTTGTTCTATGGTAAGCATAAGCCAAATAACATAGACGAATTTTTACAAGATTTTGTTTCCGAAATGAAAAGATTAGAAAAGGATGGCATTTTTCACAATAATACGAATTACTCAATTAGAATTAGATGTATTGTAGCCGATGCCCCAGCGCGTAGTTTCATTAAGTGTACAAAAAATCACAATGCCTACTACGGCTGCGAACGTTGCAGTAGAAAGGGAAAATGGAAGGGTAGGGTAATATATCCAGTAAATTCAATTGGGTACAATTATTCGGATGAAACTTTTCGTTTACAAGAATATTCAACCCATCATCTTGCTTCAAGTCCTTTGTTGGAACTTGACATAGGAATGGTTACACAAATTCCACTAGACTACATGCACCTATGTTGTTTGGGCATTATGAAAAAGTTGTTACTTAGCTGGGTTGAAGGACCTGGGCATTTTAAATTAAGAAGATCAGATATAAATATTATTTCAAGTAGAATGATTTCGTTGCGAAATCATATGCCGACATGCTTTAGTAGAAAACCACGTGGTTTAGATGATATTAGACATTGGAAAGCTACTGAGTTCAGAAGTTTTATTCTTTATCTTGGGCCTTTCGTCCTTCAAGGAGTGCTTGACTCCAAACGATATAAGCATTTTCTTTTATTTCATGTGGCTATGTATATTTTATGTTCTGATAATGCAGAGAATGGTCAATGGTTAGAATTTGCTCATCAGTTACTAATTAAATTTGTATCGCTAGTTCCGATTAACTATCATTCAGAGTTCCTTAGCTATAACATGCACTCTGTTCAACATTTACATTTTGATGTTAAAAATCACGGGCACCTGGATAATTTCAGTGCTTTCGAATTCGAAAATTATCTGTATAAGTTAAAGCAAATGCTTAGAAGAAACAACAAGCATCATCTTAGGCAAATTATTAATCGAATTCTTGAAAATGAGGGTGATACTAATGCTATACGTTCTACTGTCAAACAAAATGTAAATGTGAATATAACTAAGAATATGTTTTTCACTTTATCTGATGGTGGAATATGTAGAATTAAAAAAATTCTTCAGGACCGCATAATTGTGAATATTTATGAAAACACTTACGATGTAGATTACTACCCATGTCCTAGCTCTTTGTTATCAATTTATAAATTAGGAAACAAGATGCACCGCGCGCGAATTGAACCCAGCAGACTTTCAAAACGATGTATGTCTGTAAACATTGATGAAAAATCTTATGTTATTCCATTTGAATCTATGTAATTTGGTGTGTAATTATGTTTGTATAATTTACTTTAGTGATTGTGAAATAATCAATTGTTTTAAATGAAATAAAGTTAATCAAATATTTAACCATTTATTGAAATCATTGTTTTTAATCGAGTTTATTCATTCATTTAATTTAAAACTGCGATTGAAAATCACCATGCGCACGTCATTGAGCCGGTATTGGGTGCGTGCTGGTATCGTACTGGTTGCCGGTTCTGACGGTACCGTGCCAATGTTCATACCCATCGTCATACCAATGATGCCGGCGAAACGGTACTATTACCTCATGCTTAACCAATGCCGGTTTCTTTAAGCAAAAATGGTCACGCCAGTGTCGGGTATGTACTGGCAAACCTGCACTGGCCCGCCAAACTTTGGCGTCCATTTGGTTTGCAGGGTACTGTACCCTATAGTGATTTTTTTTGTATTTTTGATAGTGTATCATGCCTCATGTGATCATGACAAGAGGGGAAAAAATGTAAAAGGCAGCAACAACTGGAAAAGCACTCATCATCACATTCATCCCTTTTATTTTTATAAGGACGCATATCCATAAATGTGTGGAATGAATGGAAAAGAATTGTGCATATGGGCGAGAGAATATACAGCGAAACAGAAAACGGTAATAGTAATAATCATAATAATAATAATAATATAGTTCTGTCGTCGGTGAGGAGAGATAGCGATACTCATCACATCATTATCATTATGGTTATTATTATGATCACGCAGTTAAACGAGAGGAGCAGCGGAGATAAGTATCTATATGTGTGTTATTATATGGAGCCGGTGGACGCAGGGATGCTGATGGGAGGAATAAATAGATGTTGCATGTCCATTCTTTGCGGTTTCGACCCACAAACTTGTAATGTTTTTAACATTTTTCTGGAATCTGTTCAAACAAGTCATGGTGAAGAAAATGCGGATGATGTACAAAAACTATGTGTAACGCAAATGCACCCTGGATGTTGTTATAAAGGAGAACTTTATTGTGACTGAACGGGACGATATGTACTAAAATCAAGTCATTTTCAAAGAATAATTTTCTGCGGTAATTCATAATTCTTGTAACTACGCTACATGCTGACCGAAATCTAAATCTTGAGTTATATTTATGTATGCACTTTTTTTGGTTTGTATCATATTTTAAACTAGGTAATTATATAGCCTTTTGGTCAGTTGGGCCGATAGACTGGAACCATAATAGGTGACTTGAGACTAAGATTACATTCAACTCACAAAGTCATCATCATCTGGATGGTTACATAAGTCTATTAAATGGAATCGACCCGTGATTTGTTTCTTTAAAAACGTGCAAAAAGATTTTCGACTAACAACTCGTGGTACTACATGAGTCATGTAACAGGAGAGCTTTCAAATGCCCGTTCATCTTTTAAATAATTTGTTTAAAAAAATTCTTTAATTAAAATATTTCAGGTTATACCAAATATACTGATGATGGGTTTTATACAAGTCGCCAAAGCTGTTTTTAAATTAATGTAAAAAATTGAACAGACAGACAGACAGCCTCTTTTCCGATGCACGCCATTTGACTTTTGAAATACTTTTAGCTTTGCTTGTATGTATTTAATAATCATAAAAATATAATGTTGACTTTGGGTAGCAGACATAAGAAAAAATATTGACATTTGACGATCAAAGGGTGTATGTGTGTAGGTGACTATATATAAAATCCCTTTTTTTGTGCTGATCACGAAATGATCACCTTTCATCTTTAATGTTTTCTGCACAAGTTTTCGTAATGGCCAATGAAGAGTTTCATGAGCCATTTGATTGTATGGTACATTATATGCAGGCATGTGTATACATATTATGTAGGTACGTGTATTTTTTGTGACCATTTCTATTGTCCATTGTCGTCCTTTCCTTACCCATAAAAATGTGATACAATACAACGCAGAACAGGGTTTGGATGATGATGGAAGAAAGGATAAGAGAATTACTTACATAATAATAAAATTAAATGGATATGGATGCAAGGGGAAAGTAAAAGTGGATGTGAAGATGTGCGACAATTTCTTTGCAGCTGAATAGCCTGTAGCTGTGGCGGCGGCGGCATGACGCTACAAAAATCAAGTAAAATCAGAAAAAAACATGAAGGACAAAAAAAGCATAACAACAATGATAGTTTTTTTTAGAATGCAAGACTTTTTGACATAAAAAAATGATGACT
This sequence comes from Paronellides praefectus, assembly GCA_027744595.1. Classification (NCBI taxonomy): domain Eukaryota; kingdom Metazoa; phylum Arthropoda; class Collembola; order Entomobryomorpha; family Paronellidae; genus Paronellides; species Paronellides praefectus. Next base: position 4,748 of record JAITYZ010003770.1, read on the forward strand.
GTCGTTAGCAGGGTAGCATAATATGATGTGTATATACCTACACTCACTTCAAACTTTCTGTTAACTATCGACAGAAAAAAAATTAAGTAAAATAATTGATCCCACCACATGCATATTATTTCTCAAGAGAGAAAAAAAAATCCGTACCAAATCTTTTAATGACTCAGTCAACTTATTGAGCCGCGACACAGCCAACGTAATCCGCTTATATGAGTTGAGTTGATTACAATCCTCTGAAAAAAAATAAATCGCTACACATTATTCCCATTATTTGCTCCATTTTCAGCTTACCATCTCAATTTCTCAGGGATCAAGCAAGTAAATAGCACTGCAACAACAATAGTAGTAGGAAAAGGTATAAAAAAAGGAAATATGGAAGGAAATCCCTTTCAAGTGCTTTTTACCCTTATTATTATCAATTCTTATAGTCCCACAGACATACATCCACCAAACTTCCATGTACACATTTGTATCATCACCAACAACTACCATTTTTTTAACCCTTCTTGTTTTACTCGATTTTATTTAACTCGCGTAAACTAGTTTTTGATGTCGAATGTAAAATGTGTGTATGTATTTGGTGTAGTAATAAATGCAGGGAGAAAGGAGAACAAGCCAGTGGCAAAATGGTTGGGTTAGTTATTGTGCATTATTTTTTTCTTGTGTGTGTGTGACTCATCCCATTATACTCTAAAAGTTGCCGTCTATTTTTTAGTGGATTGCGTTGTTGTTATTCTTGTAGGTTACAGAACCTTATATTGCTTCTATAAAACCCCCAGGTCAAAAACATGCCAAGACACAAGTTTTTTTTCTACTCTGAAGAAATTGTACTAGCAGTAGCAGTAGTAGGTTTTCAGACAAAAATGACAAAAGTAAATACAAATACAAGAGAACTTAAAAAAATGTAGCATGTGTATACCATCAAACGACATTGTGCATTTATTCAGGCAACCACCCACATCTTATGAATGATAGCCAACTTGTGTGTATTTTGTTGTTATACTACTACTACCGCACCACCAGCAAATAAACCAGGTTTTCAAGTTTGTTTGCCAAAGAGAAGTGCACAAGCACACAAAAAAACATGTAAAGAGACAAAAAAGAAAGCAAAGAAGAAGAGAACAAGAAGAGGGTGAAAAAATATAAATAAAATAAACTTGAAAAAAGAAAAAAAGATTTCCCTGCATTCATTCAATATTCCTAGGAACAGCTTGTCATTTTGTTTAGTCACGAGCAACGACGAGGATGTTTGAAGACAATGAAGTAAAAGTGAGGACGCCACAGGCAAACAACTCACTATCACCACCACCGTGAAAACACTACGATATGGGATTCATTCAAAAATGTTTTTTGGTCTTTTTTTAAATTTGTAAACCGTATTTTTTTCTTGCTTTTTTTTTACCAAACTACTCATTTTCTCGTTTAATTGAACATTTTAAATAGGACGTGCGATGAGCTGAGAACGTGATGGTAATGGTAACAAACGTTCTGCTCTCTCCCTCCCTCTTTCGCTTTCTTTCATCTTTAAAAAACCGTTTATACAGTTAATTTCCCCGTCATCATCACCTTCCTTTTTGTGACGCATTTTAACAACTGCTTGTCAAAATGTTTACCTTTCGCGCATTATTACAAAGAAACAGTGAAAGTTGAATAAATTGTGATTTGACCTTTTGCGGGTGATACTGCATTTTGCAAGTGCATATGAATTTTATGGCTCCCCTCTTGTATAACTATGGTTGTTGCCATTCTTCTTCTGATTATTATTATTATTATGACCCTACATATTAAGGACAAGTGAGTGAAAAATACCATTTTTTTAACTCTCGCTTATTTTGCCTGTTCAAATCATCACAATTCATGATGATCCAGCGTCTCCATAAAAATGTGCCTCCATCCATATAAATGACACTGTCACAAAAACAGAGTGGAACAAACATCTTAAGAAAACGAGATTTTTTATTTTTTTGAGGAGTTGAGTACATTGAAGGACTTGAGTACATAAATGGAAGAAGGGGTTCAAGTATTGATAAAATATGATGAAGAATATATAAGAAGGAAAAAAGTACGTAGCTTTTTTTCCTTTTCCCTATTTTTTTAGGAAAAATAATAATAATGCTTTTGTTAGTTACACTTAACTCTCACAACTTGTTTCCCATTACCCACTACTGTTGTGTATGTATACTACTTTATATAGAGAAAAAAGCGAGTGAGCCTATTAAATTTTTTTTATCCGTAGTTGGTAGCAGTATTATTTCACAACCAACCAACTCATTCTTCTTCTTTTCCCCACTTTTTTTTACTTACTTGCTTACTTAATCCCTTGCTTGCCTTCCTGGTCATGACTTGGTAGAAAAAAAGCAAGGAAGTGAAGAGGAGAGAAGATGAAGTAAAAAAACTGAAGAAAAAGAGCAGAGATGAGTTCATATATGGGTAGTTAGCTACTACTTTTATACGTTAGTACGCACCAGGGAAAAGTTTCCATTGACAACCGAAAAGAGCAGAGAAAGGAGCGGGACAAAACGACCAGAGAAATGTGAAAATGTTCCGGTGGCAGCAGCAGCAGGATTTTAAACCAAGTATACGTTATTATTAAGATACCCATATTTATACTGCAAGGTTGTTTTTTAGACAGGAAGAAGAAGAAGAAGAGAAGAACAATACTACAAGTGGTGTAGTAGTAGTAGTGGTGTGATGCGGCGGATTGGTGCTCTATATGGATGTAAGTAATGTATGATAGGGGTGCTTCTTCTTCAGTTTTTTGGTGTGTGGTTTGGTTATGTTATTCTCTTCAAACATTTTTTACTCTTTTTTTTCTTTTTGAAGATGGTGAATAGCAGTGATGATGGTGGAAGGTAACCTATGCCTTCCCTTTTTTTATTTTTGTTTTACTAGTGCCGTGGCATCAGCACACCAGTAGTAATAGTATTACATAGGTATATAAAAAAATACAAAAAAAAGAGAGTGAGATGAGTTAAGGAGCGCAAAATAAAGTAAAGTAGGAAAAACGAAAATCTGGAGAAGATCAGTTTTAGTTTCTTTCCACTTTACTTCTTCTTACACAGTCCCATAATGATATACTTGCTAAACAAGCCCGCTTCAAGTGGAATCATATACAAGCACATATTATTATGTATACCTAATACCGAAATCCTAACCTACGTACCTACCTACATATACATATTTTTGAGTGCAAATACAACTGAAATTGTGGAGATGGAAGAAGAAGAAGAAGAGTAGAAATAAAAGTGAAAGAATCAAAATGATGAAACTAATGGGATATAACAGAACATTCCAGTTTTTGTTCTTGTTGTACTAGCATTACGTTTCCTGTTCTGGTTCTGGTCTGGTTGTTGAATGTGTACTTGTAGTAGTAGAAAAGTAGTAGTCGTAGTAATAGCTCAAGTAATAGTTACACAAGTCATGAGGGAAAGAGAGAGAGAGAGAAAATAAAGAAAATCCTGGCTACTTTTTTTTACTTTTTTTTCAAAGATTGTTTTCTTCTTCTTACCATCATGCTTTTTTACTATAGATTTTTTTTTCAAGTAGTGTTCCAATAAAAAAAGGAACGAGGAGGAGGATTAGAGAATAGGATAAATAAGTGAGGGAAAGACACACACATATCGTAGTTTAGTAATAAAGTAACTAAAGAAGCAAGTAAAAATGCAAGCAACGTGATTCCACCCCAGCTACTTGGGATTCTTTAAGTTTTATTTTCAGGAAAAAACTTCCAGTTTTTTTAAGTTTGCTCGTTTTTTCTTCTTTTTCTTCTTCTTCTCTTTCTTCGTCTACATTTTTTCCTGAGACTTCACATCAATTATTCGTCTAAATGACACTTTGCCCCTCTCATCTGAGTCACTCCTTCTCTCACTCTTTTTTTATTTCTTCAGCTCTTCATCAGTGCATAACAACAGAATTGCTTGCATATATATAGAAGAGAACGCAACGCTTAAAGTTTGAAACGTTCTTCTTGAAATAAAAGTATTCATTTCCAGTCATCATGAAACGTATACAAAAAAACTGTAGAGTCAACTCGTTTTATTCTATTTTTTTTAAAGAGAAAGTTAGCTACCAGATCAACCACCCTACCCAACACCGCCTTCTTCTTTTCTCCTCCTCATTTTATTCACCTTGGGTTTTTCTAATGCCTGGCATGTGATATTTATTAGATTAGACAAATGTAATGGATGCTCACAGAGGACGACGAAAGAAGAAAACGATGCAATGATCTCAATGATGATGATGATGGTAGTGGAGTTGGTGTGGTGGTGATGAAGACGATGAAGATGATACCATTACAAGAAACAAGACTATATACAAGTTTTAATGGTGGCTGCGGTGGTGTTGTAATTGTTTGAGTTATTCTGAAAGAAGATAAATACAATTTGCAATTCCCAAATCTGTCGTCTGTCTGTTGTAAAGTAGTCGAGTTTGTTGTAATGTTAAGTTTCCTTCCTTTTCTTGGTTGGGTGTCTTTAATTCAGCTAGAAAAAAAGAAAATGCTTACAATGGTGGTGTTGTAGTCTTGTAGTTATGCATTGCGGATGGCAACGTTTTAGTTAAGAGGGAAAATGTGATCATGATGGTGATGATAATATTGACTGTGTTGTAAGTTGAGTCAAAGTTGACAACTTCTTGGGTGGTTATAGGAAGGTGTAGTAGGAAATGCAGAGAAAAAAGTTAAAACTGCGTACCTTTTTGTTTTACCCTTTTTTATGTATATTTATATTTATACTTTCTACCTAATTGTGCTGTAAACGACTGGCAATTATTTATTTTAGTGCCATTCCATGTTTTAAATTATTACGCGCTTAACTATTTTTTCTTTATCAATTTAACATTATTGTGCGCATTAAGAATACTAAAATATGGGCTACTTACTTTCAAACACGTTCAATAAATATATAATATATTAATTCATACGGGGGATTATGTTTAGGCACGCAATCAAACTTTTATTTTTTATTCTCACCATTTCAATAAATGACATAATTGCGTACAGATTAGGAAAAAAGAAGGGATAGCTATACGTGTGAAATGTTGTAATTATTCGGGTGGTGCATGTGCGGGGTGAATAAAATGCATCTTAATTTTATGCGTTTTTCTAGGCATTGCTTTTTAAAGAACAAAAATGCACTAATGACTCTGGTGTAACAAAATGAATAAGAGATTACATTCTTCTTTTTTTAAATTTCCATATATATTTTTCACATTACACGCTCGCCAACAAAATTCTTTGGATTGAACTCCAAAAAAAAAGAATTGCAAACAAAATCGGTGAAAATCCTCGGAACAAAAAAAATCACGCATCGTCTCTATATCGTCTTGTGTTTTTTCCGGATTTGTTTTTCTCTCCGTCTGAAAGAAAATGCCATTTGAGAGAATCGACGGACGTTCACCACTTTATTTTTTATTTATTTTTTGTATCGTGTCAAAAGTGAGCCAGAAGAAAATAGAGGAAAGCAATAAAATGAAAGAACAACAACAAAAAATACAAGACATATTACAAGGGATTTGTGTTGACTAGAGAATGATTTTTGTACAAAGGACAGAGTTTCTCATACTCAACTTGTTTGTCAGTTTGACAAAAAATTCTCCTCGTGTCTTTCCCTTCATTCTTGTTTTGCTCTGAACAAACTTTGACTGTTGCTATTTGAGTGCTAGTGCATGAGAGCGCGAGTGTCGTGTCAGTCGGGGATTTTCATGAAACGATAGGCTATTTTTTCTTCATGTCGGATGATGATCCGGAATTGTTGCACAAGCTAAGCTAAGTTACGTGTCGTTTAGAAAGAAAGAGTGACAAAGAACAAGAATAAACTAAACTCAAACTAAACTAAAATGCTACAATATGGCTTGGATTTAAAGTTAACAATTTCAACTTATCTTGCTGTTTTTGTTGTTACTGTTGCCTGCTGCTACTATTGAGTACGCGACGTTCGCTATTATTATTATTATGTTTCGATTGCAATGCTTTTTAGTTAACTATTTTATTATTATGTTCTTCCTAATTTGTTGGTGATCTAGATTAATTACGTTTTGAGCTACCAATACACATACAAAGTAAAGTTGTTCATGAGAGTGAACGATGTTTTGTCCCTCTCTCCAACTTGCATAATCTCATGTTATACTACAAGTCATGTTTTTTTTGCTGGTGTAATAGTCTGTAAAGCATCAACAGAATGATTTCTTCAGGAGATCTAAAATGTTGAGAGAGAAAAAATCATTTGGATGCTGTGTGTGGCATCATCACACGAAATCACAAGAAAAGTGGATTAGTGAAGAAAATTGGTTTGTTGTATGAATCATTGAAGAAAAATGTTCTTTGTTTTGCTAGAAACGTTTTTAGAGAGGGGCGGTGGGGGGAAATGAGTTGCATGAGTAAAAAACCATTAACTCAGTGCAACCACTAAAACTAGTTATTTCTGAATGAGTGCAATATTATATGTAAAGTGTTAATAAAGTAAATACACTCATGCACATTTAATATCTGCTTTAATGGTAGTAGTTGCTCTTATCGGTTGGCTACATGAGAATTGAGAACGCATAACTACATACATGCTTAATGCTTACTATGCATTTCTTAGAAAAATGTAACTTTAACTCACACTTGTCTACTCACATTGTTATTTCGTTTCACGATAGCCAAATTTTTTTATGTGTATTTTTTTTAAATGGAACACGAGGAACGATACAAAGTAATTTAAAAAATAACTTGATTCATTATAATGTCAACGAAAAATGCAAGCGAGAAACGTGATGCAAGTACAAAGTAAGAACGGATAATACATGAGGAATTATTCTAATGAGATTAGTGAAATTACAGTTGATAATATTGACAAACTGCAGTTTAAAAAAAATATATAGGAAATTAATCTGATCATTTTTAGAATGTATTCAAAGTATTTACTGGTCACTCTAATTGTAAGCTAAACTCTTACAGTGGAATGCGCAACCAAGACTTATACGGTTAGTAAAGGCCAAAGGCCGGCCTATATGATCTTTATTTAAATTGTATGGGACAGGTTTTCGTTACCATGCCAGTAAAAAGGTCTTCCATAGCCATTGCGCATTGTGCAATTACCTGTTAAAACAAACAAGCAGGTTTTCATATCACATGAAAAGGTATGCACAAAATGTACATAAAAGACCTTTGTTGTTTTTTTTTTTTTGTTTTGTAATTTCATAAAAACGATAATATTGAGCATAAATAAATGAAATGTGAATCTGTAAAGGAAAGTGAGTGGGGTAAAACACAAATATTTAATCGTGTAAATAAAAATTAATGCCGTATGTATAATGCGTAAATGTGTAGAAACACATCTAAATTATACCTACATGTGGGTACGTATGTACAATGTATATGTTCACTTTGTTTTGTGTAAATGCGAATTGACTTTTTGTGACGTAAACAAAAAAAACGATTAAAGGAATTCTTTCATGTTGCACGCTACAACTATTGACTATATACAAAAAGTTTATGTTGTCGACAAACCATACAATGACATGAGACTGCAACTAAAAATCTACAACAAACATAATAACTCTTTTATCTCCTCCAGTCAACAGAGAGAAAGAGCGAGTAAGTAAAAAAGTAAAGTAATCAAAGTACACCACAATTCTCACACAATCACATCACAATCATTCCATTAAACTATAGTCTATATAAACTGCCATGCATCCATCTATCTGTGCCTCTCTCTCTTTCATTCCCGATTTATCTTTCTCTGTTATATACCCAACTGTTTTACTATTAGTTTAAAAAAAAAAATGTTTAGTTGCGTAACATCGCTTCAATACAAAAAAATACAAAACAACTTCATCATCACCCATCAAACACACCAAAACATGGACAACGTAGGAAGACGGACAAAACAAAACAAAACGATCCATACATCCTTCCTCCTCCACCACCTCCGCCACACACCTCATCATCATCTAAAAACAATAACAAAAAAAAGTAAAATTTTAGTAATATAACAACAACTTTCACAATAAAATACCAAATATATCAACACCATCTCTCTGTCTAAAGTCTAGGGCAAAGGCTAAAGCGATCATCATGTCATGTCACGCCACCACATACAAACGTATAACTAATTTACTACTTACAATTACAAAGCAACACACATACATAGATATATACAGAGAACATAATAGTTTGTTTTTTACTTTATTGTAGCAAAACTATAAAAAAAGAGGAAAAAAATTGCTGCATCGCTCGCGCGTAACATCTCACTTTCACATGTTCCGTTTGTTTAAGTCTGTCAGTATTTATTTTATTAGAATTTTTTTGCAAAAAAAAACACTCCAAAAGAAATCAAATGAGGGATAGTTTCTCTGTCTTTTTTTGTGTGACTAACTAACTGATAGGGCAAAGACTATGAGGAAACACAATGCTAACAAAAGCACATACAATGAACATAAAACTGATGATGGCAAATGGCAAGCAAGGAAGAGAGAGAGAGAGAGCAGAGCGAGTGACCTTTTCCTTGTGTTTTTTTTGTGTGGATTGTGGATAAAGTGCACACAGTAAAAAAAACTCGTAAAAATGGTATTATAGTGTCCATGTCCAATTTTATGTGTGGAACGTGTCTGTGTCTTTCTCTCGCTTCTTCTTCTTTTTATATCCTTGTGTGATGTGATGACTTTGCTACATCTTTCTACAACATCGTCGTCATATAAAAGCGGTGTGGTTGATGATGATGGTGGTGGAGGAGGTGGTGGCGTCGTCGGCACGACAGTGTTGCTGACGACGCTATGCTGATGCTTCTGCTCGTATGATGCTGCCGCCGCCTCGGATTTTGAGACTTGTAGTACTGTTTATTATTATATTACTTATTTTACTATTTTTTTTCCTCTGCTCTTTTGCTTCCTTTATCTTTTGACCATTCATTCATTCAATTACAAAAAAATACACTATATAGCAAACCATCACAACATAACTATTTCAATCAGTCAGTCAAGTTCATTTTCCTTTAGATCGCAAATGGATGAACCATGAACCTCAATGGAAACAGCTTACTCAAAAAAACAACCAAAGTTTCAACTGAATATCATGTAACAAAGAAGAATGAAGCAGCATAAAAAACTATGTATGTTGTGTGTGCATGCATTATTTCTCCAGTAGCAAACAATAAGTAAAGTGGTGGTATGGCATCTCTGCAGTATGAACAAGGCATGTTGGTGGCGGTAAAGGAAGCGAGAAGTAATGAAAAACCGCTATAAAGTTTATCAGTTTTCATCAGAGAGAGAGAGAGACGGAAACTACAGAGCAATCCGGATTAGTGGCTGTCTGTTATTACATGGATATGATTACTGCTGCTCCGTGCGGAATGCTGCTGCTTTCACTATATTTTTTATGTACGGTGGAATGTGTATGTCGAATGTACAGTCACTGTGTGTGTGTGGTGTCCACTGTCCACTTCCACACACACACACACACAAAAGCAACAAACAGAAGCGGCAGTGGGGAAAGTGAAACTGGTATGGAGATGGACATGGATATGTTCTCTCCTCATTTCAGTCTCTTCCTTTAAGAGTGTGTTTCTGCTGTGCAGGTTGCTATGATGATGCTGTGATAATGATGACGATGATGAAAATGAAAACCAGTTTAGTTTACTTGGTAAATTGCCATGCCGCCACCAACCACTACCATCAAAATCATCATCGTGATGATTGCTTTGCTTTTTCTCCTTGTAGAAAATTCTCAGAGTTTTTTTGTGCTGCATTTTTTGTTGTTGCATTGGTGTTCTGCTTGTTGTTGTCAGAGGCATAAAAAGATACATATATATACAAAGCCTTTCTGGTTTGTTTCCGCTTTTCATCCTCAATATCGCTTCTGTTGCAATGCAATCCAAATGCAATTCACGACAACAACTCTACATGCTTGTCTGTGTCTCGTCAAGCCTGACTTTTTTATATAATACTCTTCCATTTCTATAGTGAGAAAAAGAGTCGTCATCATCAATATTATGTGAATGTTATATTACAAGGCGTGTAGGTACGTACACTCCCACCATCACCAAATCACCATACCACCCAAAATTCAATGAGACATGCTGTATCAGCAAAAACGAAACAGTGGAAAAATGCATGTTTTTTTTCTGCCTGTCTCTTTCATCTCTGCTGAGATAAAGGAAGAACAAGTGAAATTTTTTTTGGGGGTAGATCGGTACATGGTGATAAGTGCTACGATACGTCTCTCTCTCTCTTGTTTCTTTTTTTCATAATTTCATGGTCAAGGCTATATAGGTAGGCTACCTTCATGTGAAGGCGATTTGATAGGAGGGGGAGGAGGTGTGCAATTTCCTGTTTCATAGAGTTACGGTAAGCAAACCAGTAAAAATAATACTAGAAAGTCATCTCGTTGGGTGAACAGCCTCTTTTTTTCTGTTCACCAGACAAACAGTCAAGTTTGTTCCATTTATATTTTTGATAAGATGAAGTGATAAGGGCAGACGATGAGAAGGGAAAATGGGTGGAAACACTATTATCATTATGGTGGAACAGGGTGATAACAGCAACACCACAACCAGCTCCTCCACAGACCAGTCATGCATTCTACTTTTTTTATACTTCTCCCAAGTCTGAGTCTTGCGTCTATGAGCTCACGTTCGACGACAATTATACCATTACACATTATTATTTCCTTTCTGCTTCACGTAGCATTCCCATACTTTTCCCACCATTTCTTTTCACCGTCCCTTTAAAGCACGAGGAAAAAATGCCTGAAAATAAAAAATCTCAAAGTTGTACTACTACAATTTGAAATATGTATTATAGTTATGTTGGGTTAAGGGCATCCCTGGTGGGGTGAAAATGAAGTCTTTTATGTTACGTAAAATTGGTCCTAGAGAAGGAAAAAAATCCACCCTAGTTCCGCTTCCTTTTCTTTTATTGGTTTCACTCAAGGGAGCCAATTTATGCTGCACTATGATAATGATGATGATGATGGCATGTGAATTTTTTTTTTGATCTTTTTTCATACGTCTGCTATATACACTTCATATATGACCATGGTGCCAATGATGATGTTGATGATGACACTGCACTGTTTCTTTGACGTGATCGCCATCTCCGTCGTAATACCCATATACCCGTGACATGGCCATGCAGCAGAGGCAAAGGAGGAAGAGAAAAAAACCTTTTGAGTAAATGGTTTTCTCCTTCTCATAATATGCTTTCCAGTTAACTTGCTCATAGAATAATAATAAAAACACAACTGTCCAGCTAGCCAGCTAGTGACTCTCTTCCTCAGTCCAGCTACTTTTTTTTCTTCTTCTTCTCTCTCTCCTTTGAAGCATCTGTCGATCATCATCCGTCTATGCGGCGGCTGTTCTGGTAAATTGGTTAGCCTCGTACAAAAAGGCAATGACTCCAGCTCTCTGCACTGGTGAAAGAACAAGTCTCAGTTGCTCTTCTCCTTCTTTTATCATCTGCCCATGTTGTCGTAAAAAATATACTCTTATTTTTACTATCTCTTTACCAGTTTCCCCACCCAGCAATAATAAATGGACACGTTATAACCATGTTGTTGAGAAAGTATATGCCTATATGGTTGCACACCACCTACCTCCGCTACCGCACCGTTATAAAACACATGGCTTTGATGCTCCTGGAGTCCAGGACCTGGACGCATGTAATATATATTCATCCATCCAATCTTTTCCTTTACATTCGTTTGCTCCTGTCAACTTTTTACTCTCCATCTCTCTCGTGGTCTCTTTTGACTTGTTTACTTCCCTTTTTCCCTTGATGTTCATCAGTTCCGCTATTTTGTCTTTTTTTCTCTCGTTTGATGATTTCATACCCAATGTCTCTTTATGAATTTTTTTTGCTGGTTGCTAGACTTTTTGCAACATTTTTTTTTCTCTTTTTTTGTACGTACTTGCAACTACTGTGTAATAAAATATAAATAAGGTGGTGGAATGTATGATGGCATCGATGAATGATATGGTTTGACTTTGTAAATGGAATATCCATTAAGATACAGAAAAAATGCTGTTTAGGTAGTAGTGGATCGGTTTTCGTTTGTTGTCTTGTCTCATGTTCTTAGGAAGAAGAAAACAGATAGTCGTAAAAGATGAAAAGATATAAAATGTCCCATCAAGTCCATTTATGGCCACACACAACACACAAGCATGCCTACTACTCTAGTAAAGTGCATTTTCCAATAAAAAAATTTCAACGTTAAATGTATGTGCACATAAATACATGACCATGATAAAAATCCAAAGCTTTTAGTTGGCAAAGTCAATGTTTCGGCTAAAAATCAATGAGAAGGAAAGAATTGATTGGATTTTATAATTATTAAAGTTGTTTACAAAAAGTACACAAGATTTGAATTTATTTTACAATAGTTGTATGTAAATGAAAAGTTATATACGATTATAATTAAATATAATATTAGGGATTTACTTATCGGATAACAAATGGGATAATGCGCTGTTGTTTTCAGTTTCTTCGCAACACTTTTCAACTAGATCTGCGACGACACTTTTTATGACTCGCATCTCAACCATGTCGTTCTTTCTCTGCAATAATTTTCTTCCTGGTAGCATGGCCAACTCTTTCTTCATAAATTTCTTTTTCAAAATCTTTTTTTGAATTTCATGTATTTTTGAAGATATCGCACACCGACATACTAAACAAAGATTAACTTGTTCCTTCTTTTTTGGAGCAGCTGGAACAGATGGAGTCACCATTGATTCCTTCTCTTTGATTTCGATTGCCTTCAAAAGTACCTGAAGCCCATGCATATTGAAGCGTCCTACAAACATGATAAGTAAAGAGGAACTAGATTAGCTATAATAAGTACCTTTGTTTCCGAACAGCTGAGTGTAGCACTACACCAGGTGTACTACTATTATACTACTTTAATCGGCAGTCGACTTGGACTTATATCTGGTTATTTCAAAAACTGGGCAGCTTGAAATTAGGCTACGTCATAAATGTACGACAGTTTTATTACATATATACATCAAAATTAGCAATTTAATTCGCAACTAAACTAACGAGATTCAAAACATTATTTCTTTACCTTTGGTCTACTATGACCTTGTTCAGCTGGAACGTGGGAAGTTGAATGTTGATCGGGGTTTACGGTTTACTACAAATCTATAAATAAATGAAAACAGTTCTTTGAGCATTTAATAGATTAAATTTTCGCTAAGTAATAATAAGGTATTATGTTTTGCTAATAATTGTTGTCATATTACCGTAATGTAAGAAACAACAGAATGACTTTGAAACAAGATGACACAGAACACCCAACACAATAAACAATAAATATGACTCAAATATTAACAACAAAATGTACTCTTCAATATTTACCCTTTCCAAATTATAGCATGAACGATATCAAATGCAAGTAAATCTTGTTAATGGATTTGTTTACGTAGAGGTTTGAGAAAGAATACAAAAAAAACACTTTTTGCTTTTACAAGTGCAGTTGAAGCTCACTCTTGGTTTGTTTTTTTCGGACGGGCAATATAATAATGCAAATCTCAAGGAGATTAGATGTTGCAAATGTGTAATTAATGAATTAATTTAAATGTGTTACTATTACTCAATCGACAATTCGTTGTTTTGATGAAATCACACTTTTTTTCGGTGTTAATAAGAGCATAAAATACCTCAAACAAATGTATAGAATCTAAATACAAATGACTTGTTAGGAATTTTAATGAATTTAAATTTTTAATGTGTTCATGATTTTCTTGATGGATTATTATGTATTTGTCTTGCCAATTATGATATTATAATTTATTGCTAAATAAATAAATAATGTCGAATTGTTTTACAGTATCAAAAGTTTCTATTCTATGAACGTGTGTGGTAATAAAATTGCAAATATTACTTCATATGGTCATAAAAAACTGCAGATAAAACTACTGTTATTGTAATAAACAAATTTTTGTTGTTGTTGTGCAATTACATTATTACAATTAAAATGTTAAACAAGCAGAGCAGACTAGGTCTTTTCTGGATAACCGAGATTCATTGTGGTGATAATGACGTCAGGTGTGTCTTTCCCCTTTTTCGCCATACGAAGTTTGCGAATTTTTGCAGGATATTCACTGAAGATTCTTGGAGGAAATTTCATGAGATTAGGAATTACAACCGGCTTCTTCTTTCCCTTCTTACCTTTTCCGGCAGGAGGCTTTTTTCCATGGTTTTTCTTTTCAGGTGTGTACATAATCTCCTCGAACGGGACACCATGATAGCGTGTGAATGTCATGAGACCTTTGCAAGAATATCATTATTACACATAGCTTTTGAAGGTCAGCTTTTATTGTTATTTATGATAATATTTTTGACCGAATATCCAGTGAAGAATTTTTTTTACCAAACAGATCAAGATCAAATTTTCTCATCTTTCAATTGGGGTCCTTCTTGCCCTTTCCCCTTTTTGCCTGGCATTTTGATTCGCCGTTTGCAGATTGACAACTTTGAACCGGTTTAGCAGAGAGATTTAAAAGATTATGCATGACAAATAAAACTGGACGGTAATCTATTATTCAATGAGCATGGCTGAGTTTTAAAACAACAAACAGTGATAAAGAAAATGACAATGGATTGCTAAATAAATAATGTCGAATTGTTTTACAGTTGACAGTATCAAAAGTTTCTGTTCTATAAACGTGTGCGCTAATAAAATTGTAAATATTAAACAAGGAGAGTAGATACAAAAATAATAGCAATCTTAATTTTACCAGATCTCTCCTATGTTGAGCCGGGGAGAAAAACCACTCCACTGTATTTCGTGAAAGTAGATGGTGATATTACTATATAGTAATCGAATTAATTTAAAAGCAAATCAGGGAACTGAAATGTGTTCAAATATTTAATTATTTAAATCAGCACAATGTAGTAATATATGTTTCCATGCATTTTTTTACAAAATTTTTACCTACCTCAACCAGCATTTTTCATTTGCCTCACAACTGCCATTCATTTTTTCATGACGCCCTGCCAATGACAATGGGATATATGTAGTATGTAGTGTTTCGGTCTAGCTTTAACCATCATCAGAAACAGAGCATTACTGTTTGACGTGTCATTCATTTGAGTGGTGAACATCCATAATCCATTTGAATGGTAGATCATAGATCATCCATAATCCACTTGAATGGTAGATCATCCTAGAGTTACAAATAATATTAAATCTTTGCATACAAATGGAAATAATCTATCTTACAAGCAAACTACTTTTACTTATTGTTAGACATATAACTTGCCAGTTTGTATGTTTATTCTGATTCGCTGCGTGGTTTAAAACGTATCCAGTGCTCGAACCAAGAAGTGGATCAATTACCTGCATGAAATTAATCGATCTTCGATTAATTAACTGATTTTTTTATTCCATTCCCTTTACACTGTGATTAATCCTGGTCGATTAATGCAAGATAACTTCTTGACGTCGATTAATGATTAACTAAATATTTACGAACAATTTTTCTGTGGTTATCGATTGAGGATTAATTAATTGATTAATCCATGACTTCATTCACGATTATTAATCGACCAACTAATATTCCCTGGATATAAGAAAGGAAGTCTTGGACCAGGCCAGCATACAAACATGGCGAGATCAATAAATCTCTTCCAAATTGTAATTTTATGTTTTAAATGACAAATAGACGTGAACATTTTGAAAGTGTATGACAACGAAACATACCTAGGTAGGTATATAAACTTTTGAGACTAATATAAGAGCCAAATGTGTTGCTTTTTCATCATGATGATCATGCGCCATTTCGGTTTATATTTGCGAGTGTGGAAGTTCAAATAATGAATAAAAAATAAAGTCGTTTCAATCGCAAAACATACTGATTGCATTTATTGACAGCTTTGCCGTATTTTATGAGTCAAGTGTCATCGCACGCGTAATTATGCGTATTATATTACTATTTATTAATATACGGTAGCTCCCAAGTCTTGTTTTCTCACGCGTGCAATATGTAGTCAGTGCAATGCATCATCCTAATATTACAGGTCACTAACTAACTACGAGCGTAATGGCTGGTGGAGTATGTAGTTTGTAAATGCGGTGAACTGATGATGTTGCCTTCTTGCTCATATTCATCTTTAATTGCTGTTTTAACTATAAATACGCATTTCCCCCATGGAATATGCTTAAATGCTTTCAAAACAAGACAGTAACATATTTATTCTACATTTTTACTCATTAAATTTTTACTTAAGCCGTTATTACGCTAGCTTACAATTGGAACAATGGTTTCTATCTACAATTTTTTATAGATATATCAAGAAAATTAAAAACGGATAGATAGGATGTTAACAAATTTAATACCACCGAAGCTTGGCAATGAAGATAAAATGATGATATGCACAAAAGAGCTCAACAAGCTCTTTTCTTCTTCTGCTGGAGTCGGACATTTAAAACATGTTTTTTATTATTATTATTACCCATTCCACTCTAAAATCCAACTTGGTGGTGTTCATTATCATTACGACTTAACTATGAATGCCGTCTATAAAAGACGTCAACTAAATTATCGCCTTCTTCTTCGTTTTCTTGCCATATCATGAAATGTCTCTATACAAAGCATAAAATGTGTTATTAAGCGTACTTTCTTTAAACAATGATCGCTTTCTTCTACTTGTTTACTACCACAACAACCATTACAATTACAAGTTTAACAACCGCCACCAGCACACTACTACGTTGCATCACATCGTTTTAAGAATATACAATATTTTTTTTTCTACCGAAACACATTAAAAATGTGAAAACAAAAAAAAGCTATTAAACAAGAATCACGCCAGTTTACAAACCATTTGGAAAATGGCAATGTGATGTTGGTGGTTGCTGAGATGTTTCCTGGTATACAAAAAAATGCAGTGTTGAATGTGTAATTTTCTTTAATAGTGAAATACATAAAATGCACCAAGTAGTAGATGGTAACAAAGCTTGTTAATGTGTTTCTTAGTTGCTCTGTACACACTTTTTTATCGCCGTTTAGTATTATGCACGCATGCATTATAATAATGTAACACTCATATATATGTAAGTAAATACATCCCCACTAAATGGCTTCATTTGAGCGTCACTTACAACACCATTAAACCCTCACATCATACTTTATACTTTAGTTTTATTTCGAATCATTAACAAAAAAAATGTATGGTGGCATAAATGTTATTTTGAGATGAAGTCATTTAATCAGCGGCTATATGGCCATTATTATTCTGTTTGAGTATTGCGCAAAACTTTTATTTTGAAATTATATATGCATATCCACACTTATATCCATACTTACTTTGCACAGTAATTTTATTAAGTAACTAAAAGTTTATATAATTATTATTATTATTTTGTTGTTATGAAATCACCCTCTCTTGTTTGTTTTCTGAGAATAAGTTGTATATACTAATGAACATACATTGATAAATATGCTAATAAACAAGAGCAACCAATTTTTCCCCGTTTTTCCATGTAACTCTTTCATGTACACAGACGCACATGCCACATGCCTGTTTTATTTACAAGGAGCGACTTTACAAGATATTATCATTTCTTGAAATCTTCTTAACTGTGATTTTATTTTATTTTTGCTACATGTAAAGTTGTGTCAACGACTGCCTACAATGTACAATTTTGCAGACTTTTCTCTAAAATCCCTCTGATTTGAGATTTTGAATAGAGTAGCTCTTTGTTTTCCTTGTGAATACAACTCGTTATTTCTCCGCAGTCACCAGTCATCATCATCCATCCCATCCACAAATCCCCATCAAAAGATCTCTAATTTCCAAGAAAAGAAAAAAAAGTCAAGTGAAATAAGTGGTTAATTAAGAAAACAAGAAACGTAATGGGAGAAGAAGAAGAATAAGAAGATAATGATGAAATGAAGAAGTGAGCTAATGGCTTATACAAATAAAATAAGTGTGTATAAAGTTTAAATAAATAAAAAAAGGATCAGACCACACCACACCAAATCGTCAAAATGACGTAAATGAAGAAGCGAAACGCTTCTGAAAATCAAGAGCATAACAACAAGGGATGATGATGATGGTGATAATGCACCACGCTATTTATGCTTCCATGCCAGTGATAATGATGATGATGATGTCACACGACCAAGAAGAAGCAGAAGCAGAACAGGAGCCAAGTGGAAATCTGACGGTGGTGGTGGCGGTGTTGATATGCTTATTAATTTTCACCAAGAAATTAAGCTAACTCATTTTTTAATTTTTTTCAAATATATAACCAAAAAATGAATCCATATAGCTAGGTATACGAATTATATTACACAAAGTTTTATTATATATTATCATCATCATCAGCATGAACATGTTTAGTAATAAAATCATAGTAGCTGGAGTTCAGTAGACTAGCAAAATATCATGGCATACAATATTTTGTATATTCCAAAGCTGATGTGTTTATGTAATGTACTTTTTTAATCCAGAATGAATAGAGCTGCTCATTTCACAATATTTCTAACAAAATTCATTTATTTTTTATAGGTACATAAATAGATTGCCTACTATACTGCCTACTTTGCCCCTCTATCTATCTATACCCATAATATGTATGAGTGTGCGTTTGATATAGCCAGTAAGACTTTTGTTGTTAGCATGGCCATTTAGCCGTGCAGTTGGCATTTCTCCGAAAAAAAAATCTTTTCATTTTATGCCTCATCCTCATTTAGCTTACGCTCAGATAATTTCATGGCACAACATAAAATAAAAAGAGAAGCTGAGACAATTTAATATTAAAAGATTAAATACCCTCCGCATATTATGAGCTTGTCGTCGTATTATTAGGCATTATGAATGGACCATTTTGCTTGTGTTAATGCTACCACTACTGCACTACTACTACTACTACTGCTGGTCTGGTCGGTTTTGAGAAAAGATGAATTTAAGGTCTATTTTATATTTTATATTTCTGCCTTTTTCACAATTAGTTTTTATTAAGACATAATACTATTAGCATTCATTTTATGCATAAAATGCATTAATGCTCGGAAAATGAGAGAGAGAGAGAGATTTATAAAATGATTGCACATTCCCTTCATCACTTTGCCCCTCACTCACTTGGGAATACAATATTTTTTTCACTACTAAATATCTCCGTTGTTGTACTTTGTAAGTACGCAAGGCATAATAATAAATATCAAAAGAAAAAGGAGAGAGGATGTTGATGATGAGAACGGGAATAGTATTTCGTTGTTGGAGAGGGGGAGATGATGAAGAAGAAAACGCTTGTCGCTCTTTTAGTAGCCGAGTCGTAATATTTAGTTGGGTGAACTTAACTTCTTGACGATGAAGAAGAGAAAAAAAGATAAGCATGCAAGTTAGTACAAAGTAGAGTAAGAATGAGGAGGAGAGAGAGAGAGAGAGAGAGAGGCGATGATGTGATGTAATAAATAAGCTAAGGGAAACTTGAATATTTACTACCACACAAGCAAGTTTATATTTTATATCCTGTTTTTCATTTCATTAACATTCATTTGGTTTTCCACGAAAATCCGAATGCCACTAATACAGTGCAGGCAAAAAAAACGCATACATCCTCCATTAAATGTAATCCCTCTCTCCATCTGCTTTTATACTTATTATTTCGCCTCACACTCTTTGTGTTTTGTGTGTTCAAA
Organism: Paronellides praefectus; assembly: GCA_027744595.1. Lineage (NCBI taxonomy): Eukaryota > Metazoa > Arthropoda > Collembola > Entomobryomorpha > Paronellidae > Paronellides > Paronellides praefectus. The sequence continues at coordinate 24,370 of JAITYZ010003770.1, forward strand.
TGAAATAGTTAACTTAATGAACGAACCAAATCTAACTTGGCTTTAAGAGTAGCACATAAACGACTGTATTAGTATAGAAGATGCATAAACAAATTCTTAGTTCTTTTTTTGCTGTTGTTGTTGTTGCTGATGCTGTGAGTAACGGAAAAACCCCAAGATGTTTAATTCTAAAAATCGACTTGAATCAATTTTGTATTTTTATTGGAATATTTTTCTGAAAGATGTTTGCTTGGTTGTTAGTAGGAATCATTCTTTGACTGACTCAAATCACATGTGAGATGTAACCAATCATCATCATCATCATCTTCTCCTTCAACTCAACCAAAGAGAGGGAAAGAAAAGAGACAGGAGACTATGGAGAGAGATGAACAGCATGAGCCCCTAATGACTGTTTTGTTTCCAAGCGTTTGTAACGAACTAATTAGAAATGATGTTGTTGGATGCATTGCACTAACTTATTTAGTTGGTGGGGTGGTGGTGGCGGCGGTGATGGCATGCCAGCAGCGGTTGCATTTGTTATAAGGGTGTATATAGGGTGTCTCCCAAGTAAAATACAAAATGCATTCACTCACTTTTTCAAATTATGTTGCTCTTTTCCCCCAATACTTTCTTCTTCTTTATGTAAACTTAACTAAATCATGATTTTAACCTTCAGCTTAACTTACACACAGCTTCTTATTTTAGTATCTATATTCGGAAAAAAATATATGCAACGTACCGGTTTAAAAGTGTAATAGCTTTTGTGTGAGTGCTTGTATGTGTTTGTGTAATTGTGTAACAGGCATGCATAGTTGCTCATTTCTCGAATTCCACATGTACCGTCAATCGTCATCTCATCACCATTATAATCACACAACATGCATGCTATTATCCTATACATGGTTGGTTTAGTTTGATGCACTTTTTTTTTCTTTTCCCGTGTGTCTATCTGTCTTGGAAATTGCCTTTGTTACTGACATGCCTCGTGTCTGTATGTGCGTTCCGTATCTATTTACATCACACATCCAAATCTTTTCAAAGAACAAAATGTGCTGCATTCTAATCCATCTCCAGTTCCTCAATAATAATAGTAACAACAACAAACCTTTTTATACCTCGTTTTTGAACAAACAAGTGAGAATATTTTTCTTCTTCCTCTTTTCTTACTTTTTGTGATGGATGTATTTACACTCAAATATTATACTACCAATAACACTTCTTTTTTTGTGCTTTACTACTTATTTTTTGACACCAGCAAAGTCAAAGACTAGAAGAAGCAAAAACAAAAAATAAAAAGTTTTTTTTGTTGTTGTTGTTGTTTGGTACTGTTACTTCCTTGAAGAAAAAATGCAAGTTTTCCGAGATTTTGTTTTTTTTTTTTAAAAAGGGGATATGATATAGGTTTATATACATACCTAAATACATACTTAACCCTTTTTCCTTTGTTCAACAACGGAACATGTATTTTGATGTTTTTCCTTTTCTGTTTTCTCTTTTCCCACTTTATTTTGTATCTTTACAAATTATGCAGAGCACAAAAAATGCAACATGCATGCATATGTATAAGTGTATGCAGCAGGCAAAGTGCACGCACCACACCCATTCCCAAGCATCCCATGTATTTTCTTTATGCAACTTGTTATTTAGATGCTACATCTACATCTCCATGTCTCCTTCTTCATCATCAAGTGAAGTGAAGGGTAAGAAGAATGGATAAAGTTTTTCTCTTCTCACTACTCTTCTCCCTTACAATCACCTACACACTACACAGTGTGTATTACACACTAACAACAAAACAGCTTTTTTTACAACTACCCAAATATATAATATAATGCACAATACCTCTTGTGCTATTATTATTACCTATGCAACATGAAACGCAACAACCAAAACTGCATCTTTTTCTGCGTCGTATTATCCCTGTCATCAGTTACGCAAGACATGAACCAACTTTTTTTTCTTCTCTCATCTTCTTCACACCTTTTTTATATTCCTATTTTCTCTTTTTTTAGTAAGCTGCTATTGCTGATGTTATTACCTTTTACTCTGTAAAAATTGCTAAAAATGTATGCCTATGTATTTTTTATTTTCTCTTTTCCCTTCCTTCAAAGACAGCATGCATGTCTGCGCTTGCCATGGTCGAGAGAGAGAGAGTGCATTGTGCATTTTACATACAACACACACGTATCCTATTTTTTATGAGTTGAGTTGAAACAATTCTTCAAAATATTGCATGCTTCCTGTTGTCGTCGCCGTCTTCTTCTTTCATCCACACGGATTATTTATTCCATATTGCACAGTATCGTACCGTACAGGTAAAATTATCCAGTCAATGTTGTCATTGAACTTGTGCTGCTGTTATTTTAAAGTAAAATGTGTTATATGTATACATGCACACCTGCTCATTCATGCGTAAATAAGTAAGCTTGTCTTTCTCTCGATTTTTTTTTCAAGATCCCACTGCAAAGAAGATGTTGATCCTAACACTCGACTCTTACACATACACAATATCCTTTTATAACCTGCAACCAATCTACCTACACAGCCATTATAACCATTCAATCAGAATAAAGTAATTTAAGGATACGGTAACATCGTAACCAGGTATTATGATATTGTTATTCATTAAACAATATTGATATTGGTTGGCTCAATTTAATTTTATGGTCATATTTAATGTTTGGTCAGATCTGAATAATAAGAATATACACATCTCTATGCAATTGTGTTGTCTTTTTGCAGATCAATAGTAGTAATTTGCGTTATCTAATAAAAGGCTATAACCGATAGTTACATTGTGCATGTGTTCTATATTATGTTGTTATAAATAAGCAAGTGATACTGAGAGCCAAGAAAACTAAAATAAATTTTATTCACGCAAATGTGCTCCAATATTTTTGGATGCGTTCATTGGAGCGCAGCTTGAAACTTTCAAGTTGGAAGTATAGCGCATATGAAGATAATAAAATAAATTAAATATATGACGACATTGAATTTTGCTACTACTACCCTTCCAACAACTATACTGCTGCAGTCTGTTATTTTATTACTTGGATAGGTACATAATATATTTCATGTATGCATTTTTTATCTCGCATAAAGTGCAACAGCGAAACATATTGTATCAATGTAATATGTTTTTTTGCATCGTATCTTACCAGCACATCTCTTATTCTGGTTGCATATACATTTTTTTGAGCAGTCCGTTTCCTGTTCATCGTCACAGAAATGCAGGGAGCAGCAGAGAGAAAGATGAGAATGACGTTGAGAAGAACGCAGTTGAGTTGCTCTGCTTGCTATCGCCCCATGAGATCTTGTTGCTAGATTACTTTCATGTTGCTTCTCACTCTCTCTCTCCCACATTTCCTTTACAACTGCACTTTTACTTTTTTTATCGCACTGCATATTATATTGCATTGCTATGCTCCATCTCCATCTTTTTGTGCGTGTGTGACGTTGACGTTTTCTTCCTTGGAATAACATTCAACATTGCATTATGAAAGTCAACTTTTATGTGTTGCATTTTGTATCACTTAAATGGCTTTACTTGATAACTTCATTTTTTTGCTGGTTACTTATTTTATGCTGTTCGTCACTTGGTTTTACTTTCTGGTTGACTTTTGTTACTTAGCTAACTTATAAATACCTATGCCTAGTAGTATGATGAGAAGTGAGATATTCGTTGCATTTAGAGACAATTTAAAAAAAATATCTACCTAGCTATATATATTTCATGCAACATAATATATTATGGTAAAATGAACATTTTTAATGGCATTTCAATGACGTGTTAGTTTGTTGTTTTTTGGTTAACTAAACCGGAAACGCCTGTCGTATGTCTCGTCGCCGTGTACAATATATATAGAATATATGTTGTGTAATGTTGCAAACATGACATGATGAAATAAATGGCTGTATTAGTAACGTGTGATGTATGTGACATGCTGAAATTTTATTATATGTTCCCTGGTTCTGTTCTAGCATGGTTGTTGGAACAAACGGAACTGACACTTTTTATCTGATAATCACACATCACCATCACCTCAACAAATGCGTAAGTACTAAATCGAAAATCTAACTTGTTGGCTGTGTTGGAGTTTTAGTTAAAACAAAGCGTACAACTAATAACCATATACGCCTTCCTGGAAACAATACCATGTCGCCATGCCGATTTCTATATAAACCCAAGTAAGACTTGGACATGATTCTCTGACACAAATGGCGACGCTAACCAACTAGCAGCAAGCAAGCAAAATTGTGTATTTTTGATCCGGCTACTCTCCACAGCAATTTGTTATTGTTCCGAATTGCGGGGATAGTCTTGTAAACAATTTGAATGCAAACTATGGGCTTTTTTGGTCGTTGTGTGATCCGCTGATCTGTACACCAAACACTTGCGATAAATGAATGAATTAAAAAATGATGAATGTGTTCCTCACTCCTCATAAAACTACATTTTACCGCTGCTGTGGAGGAGATGCTGCTTTTCTACTGGGTTTTATTCATTCGTTATTTATTATTATGATGATGGGAACAAGGTGGGTAGTAGTGGGAGGATAATGGTAATACTAATAACATGTATGCAGATGCAGACTACAAACATAATGGACTAGAAACAAACAAACAAACAACAAGGTTCGTCTATTAGTGCACTAGCAACTGTTTGCCAAATACCCATACTATTTTGCTTCGTTGGTTTTTTGGCTAGGCTGAAGGTGAAGAGGATGATGATGATGGGATCGGTGACGGTGATGGATAACATTATATATTACGCATTATATGATATGATATGAAAGCAGGGGAAAAGCTGTTCATGATTTTGTTCCTGCTGAGCGAGTGAGCAAGTTTGCGAGAAGCGTAGTAATAAAGTATGTTATATGAGTGGTCTGAATCTCACACGTGTGTATTTGTTATGGGATATGATGGCAGGGTGAAGGGAGAGAGTGAGAAGAGGTAATTACTGGAAATAGAAGGTGGACAGGGACAAGGATCCAAACAATAAGGCAACATGGTTGATGATGATCGTGATACTGATACTTGTGTTGATGAAAGGAGTAAAAGTGGTAATTATTATCCCGTGTTTATATTTCTGAATGAAAGAATGAGTGAGTGGTGAGGAGTGTCATGGCCACTGTTATACATAATATTTTGGAGCAAATAGTAATAATGTTACATAATAATAATGGAGTGTTGATGTTGAACATTGATAAAATATCTTGTTTCGGCGAGAAGGGAGAAAATGATGATGTTGCTGCTGCTGCTACTGTTGTTGGCTTTCTTGGGGAATACTATGACTGACTCCATAGCTGTGTGACTAGGGAAAAGGGTGCAACTTTATTTACAGTGAGATAGCCAGCCAGACAGAGTCAGTCAACTCAAATTTGTTTGAAAGGCTGAGGCAGCTCAAGCTCACAAAAACTCAACAGCAAAACCTAATCTTTTCTCTGTCGTCTCTTATTTTCCCTTCTGTCTACTTTGATTTGAATCCTTTCTTTTGCCATATTACCTATATATACGTAGTTGGGAGTAGTGATATACCATCTACATCCATGCATGCATGCCTGCATAGCTTACAAAATTTCAAAATTGGGATGAGCAGAGAGAGAAAGATGATGACGATGATGATTTTCGGAATGGTCCTATATAGAATGCACAATGCACACACAAACATATTTTATATAAAAGGGTGTTCGCCTATCATCTAATCAAAAGCGGCATGGAAGCAAATCCAACAAAATAAGTTTAATGTTAAAAAGCCTGCTGGATGAAGATGAAAAAAAAGAAAGGCGCATCATCATCAACATCATCCGTTTTATCAGTAAAGTAGCTTGAAAATATTACAAGTGCAATTCTCACGTTTCAATACTATTCACTCATTCAAGTCAGTTTCACAATGGGTATATATCTGTATAATAATATTGATGATGATGATTCTGCTGATGTGATATCTGTTGCCCAAAAAGTAAAAAAGTGCCATAAAAAATATAAGTGAGACTGCTGAGGAGCCACACAACAAAACATTACTACAACAGCAGCATCCCTGCTGATCTTGATCCCATTTATTTGACGAAAGAGAGAGAGAGAGAAAAAAAATAATAAAAGTCTACATCATATTATCTTGCATACTCACTTCTCTAAATAAAACCTCTCTGTGACGACTGACGAATATTACTTTTGACAGAAAAGGCGAGAAGAAGGATATTATGGATATAAAAAGGGAATACATGAAATGGGAATGCCTTTATTAGACGCACACTTTATGTAGATTTTACATCTATCCACACACAGACAGAGAGAGAGAGAGAGAGATTTACAGTATTTACTATTCTTCTGCCTGAGTTATTATTGCTAGAGAGTAGAGACATCCCATAATATATATTTATATTAAGCATATTACACATCTAAATACATACTACGTAACAAAAACATAAACATCATCAGCGCGACGGGGTAAAGTAACATTCGGGATATTCGGGCATTTGTTTCATTTTTTTTCTTCTCTTCATCTCCTTCTCATCAAAGCCAACAGCAAGTAGCAAAAGCGAGCCTTTTGACGGATACACATGTAATATAAAGTACTTTACTAATCAGAAACAGCTGGAGGTGCGTTATATTCCTTTTTTTGTTTTTTCCCTGTTGAAAACGGTTCCCTTCTTCTTCATCTTCCCTTTCAGTCTCACTAGAAAACTCTTGAAATCTGATCAAGAGTGGATGTGTTTACACTACACACACACTCACACACACACACATACAGTGAGAGAGATGGATGGGAAGAATGGGAACTAAAACCATCAAGAGAGAAAAAGGAAAAAGCAAAGTCAAAGGGAATTAAGGGCCCTAGAGAGATATTAAAGAGATGTATACATGGCAGAGTTTTTACGCTGTGCTCAAGCGATAAATATTAAACATGATTATATTGCTTCTCTACACACCATGCATGTATACATTCTAATATTCTAATATCTATACCATGTATGTATGTGTATATGTGATAGTAATATCAACGATAAGTGAGAAAAGGAACATCATAAAAATCAAAGAAATGAGTATTTATTATTAATCCTTTTGTATACAATTTTAAATGAGGAAAGTTTAAATTTTATTACATATTTTGACAAATACAACTAAAAATTGAGTAAAGTGGCCGAAAATGGAAAACAAGAATTATACGTTATTATAAAAATCTTGGATTCTTTTGCGCAACCTGTTCGAAAGGCGCATGCTTTAGATCCAAACTATCAAAAAAGGCGAACAGGTGACCATGTTATTGCTCGAATAAGTATAAAACTTGATAATATTTATGAGAAGAGTTTTGAATCCGAAATAGTATCCGTTTCATGTTTCACCGAATAAACTGATTGATCCCTGATTCGGATACCGACGGAACACTGAAAAACACCGATACGAAAATAAAAGTGTTAACAATATCTATATGCATTTATGCATGCATCAAGCATAAACATAAGTACCTGAATCACCACTACCAACATATTCACTTAACAAAAACAAGCAATTTGTTAACCAGTTTTGAAAATATTTGAATAAAATTACTTCCTTCCGACACTCTTTCCCATTTTCCCATGTTACTTTGCCATTCTACAAACAAACACCGTGCATAGGTATAAAAATACATACACACCATAATGTCCATGATATTTTTCACACAATAATATCCACTCTCAAAAAAACTATATACCCATTTCCTACTTTTATTAACACTTGATTATCGCAATATAACAACCTTTTAATGTATCGCTTTCCTTTTCCCGATATGCTAACAAAAGTGTAAATAAACTGGATGAAAAGGGCATGTTACATAAAATACGTATAATGGAGCCAATTTTACTTGCTAAATAAAAGTGAAGATAAACGAGCCATTATGTATTATTAGTAATGTCGGTAACACACTTTTTCACACTTTTCCCACATTACATATTATACTTTTTTCTTTCCCTCGCGTACTTAACCAACCATAACCATGTTCCTGTCGTAGTAAATACCACAAGAAAGATGTGTTCTTTCGGGTCAGCAGCAGACAATTTGACCAACAAAGAAAAAAAAGAAAAGGGCAGCCTACTGATCCATGCGTAGTTGTATCCCGTTGTTCCAGAGTTGAAGTAATAAACTCATTCATGTCTACCATATTAGTACACTCTGTGTTGCGCGTTTTATCCTTCCTTTTTTCTCTCAAATTTTTATGTATATTTCCATCTGTTTTTCATATCTTTAGTTATTTTTTGGTTGCTGATTTTCTTAAATAAGGTTCTCTCACTCATCGTCAGTCTCCCAAAAATTCTCCTTTCCTGTCTGTGACTTTGGAAGTGGCTGTCTGTAACCATTTGGTGTGGGCGGGGGTGTAGAAGAATGCCCCTCTGTCTTTGTATCTCATCTCATAATAATATTATATGGTCACCCTCATATCATCAACATCATCAACACATAATTTCCCTGCTAGACATTCCGATTCCAATTGCTGCTGCTGCCGATGAATTTGTTCTTTTTTTATTGTGTTTCTCTAAAAGATAAAGTTACCTACACACACACCTACTACTACAGTTACAACAACACAAGAAGCTACCGGTTTTTCAAGTAAACATATTTTTTCTTTTGCTTTTCACGATACCATCATCATCATCATGTAACCAAATAACAACCCTTTCCATATGGACGGACGTGCCTATACTCATATTAGCCATATTATATTAGCTTCTCAAAAAACGATTTATTTTCTTTGTTTATTATTTATCACGAAGAACAATCAGGAAGACGACGAAATAAGAAAAAAAAGTAGCTTGTAGTCAAACTCATTTTTTCTTCTTCTTCTCTCTCTCTCGCTCTCTCCTTTTCTTTTGAAAAACAAAAGGCGTTATACAACAAAACATACTAAATAAAGATGCGCATTTATCAGAATAATCGGCAATATTCAGTTCATTTTCTTTCTGTCTGCCCATTTTCATCTACATTTTTTTCCTGCTCCTCCATACCAATGTGTATATTACTGCTGCTGTGTTGTATGCGTAGGTATAATTTATATTTCTGAACGTGTCAAAAGATAAAAATCATTTTTACGGCATTTAAGTTCATCTGCTAGTCCACTAATTTGTAGTAAATGTGATGTATGTAGCAACAGTAGTAATATTAGTAGAGATTCTCTTCTAGAGAAGTAGTAGTAGCGCACACAGCAATAAAATATGTGGGATTCCTCATCTATTCACAAGATCTATCGAAACGAATAAGTGTACGCAACATAACGCATTATTTTTCTGCTGATGGTTCCAAACCCAAACTAAACGAAGCTTGTCCTCTCTCTCTCTCTCTCTGATGAACAATGAGAATGAACTTAAAAGGAATGAATGAACAGAGCAGAACAGAGAATAAAACACGACACAGATAATAATGATGAGTGAGTATGTGTGTCTGTTGTGTGCACACTGGACAAAAAAGAAAGGCTTACTCATACACATTGTGTGAGCAAAAGAGAAGGACAAAAGGATTCTAATCTGATAAAAAAAATTGTACATGACAACAACAAGCTACAAGGGTCGGTAGACCAGATAGGAAATAACTTAATTTTCCTTGTTATTTTTTTATTCTTTTGAAAGAATATAAAAATATAATATGGTGTGCATAGGTATGTGGGTAGATATATATATGTACAGATACCAATATAAAATACATACATTCGTAATATACAATATAATAATATGAAAATCTAGCAAACAAGTGTACAAGTAAAAAAATGATATTATTATTATCAAACAGTATTGGTGTTTATGTACATGTGCTTTGTATTTGGTAGATGAAAATGTACGCCTCCTCCACCCTCTTATATTTTTCAAACACACACTGTTTGATGGTGATGATGAGAATGAGATGAATTACAGGCAAATACACATGGCTCGACTTGGCATGTACTCCTATATATAATCACCATTTAAAATCTCATGTGTGAGTAGAAAATGTGTTGGTGTTGTTCTCCAGCACAAAAAAAATAAAGAAAAGGGTTTTTAAAGAGGATGTTTGTAATAATGACGCAGTTGATGATGATGATGTGAATTGAAGCATGTTGTTCAACAAGGAAGAGATCAGATGAAATCAAAAGATCCCTTCCTTTCTTCTTGTTATTTTTATTTTTTATTATTATTATTATTATATATTTACTACATTCATTCAAGTCCCTTCTTCTTCTATTCACAATTTCATAATGAGTGGTGTTATTCAGTGTTGGATTGGATGATGAGATGGATGATAAAAATATGAGCATTTTTTGAAAAAGGGAACTTGTAAAATCTATGGAAGGTGATTGCTGTGTAATGGCAATGATGATGATGATGATGATGATGATGGGATGATTAGGAGAGAGATCAAACCAATTTTAGTAAAAAAGGTGTATCCCAAACGTGCTCTCTCTGGCACATTTTCAAGAGGTATGACAAACTATGTTTATACGAAGAAATAATGATGATGAAAAGCGTAAGTTGTAAAAATGTAAATTATGTTGTGGTTATTATGGTGGGACAAGGAGAGAAAGAGAGAGAGAGAGCCAGAAAAGGTACATGATTATTATCCACGGTGGTGTGGGGGTAACAACATCCACAAAAGTTTTTAAAATGATAAAAAAGGCAAATGAATACTTTAAGCAGTCTAATGGCCCTGTGATGAAGGTTGTTTTTGGATAAGGAAAAAGTTTTTTAGGGTTGCATTAAAGGGTTTTTTCCACAAGGTACATAATATAATGATGTGTGTGCCTTGTGCACCAGAAGTGATTTTAAGAAGTGATAACTTAATCAAGCCATATATATTATAGATAACTAACAATAGGGGAAGTAGTGAGAAAGTGAGCAACAGCGCAGTAGAAACAACGGCAATAAATGGGGATGGTGATGAGGGGAGAACGGGTTAACTTAATTTTGATTAAATTGAGCCATTCCAGTTGTAATTTAAGCAGAATTTATTTAGAGCATCATCATCATCAACCTTATAGTGCAGTGTAGAATTGAATTATTCAAATGAACACTTTTACTTTTTATTTATGTATGCATTCAGCTGAACAAGTATAATGAATAAAGTAAATTATCCAGACTTTTCCAGGCTGTGTGTGTTTCTTAGGGGTTGGTTCGTCGAACATAATAATCAAGTAATTGGACCATTATTCCCTCTCCAAATTTTTTATTCTTCTTTTTGTCTTATATTTAGCTGTCGTTATGTTCCAAGAAATTTGATCTGTACCCTCTCAGTCTTGTGTGTTTTTTTCCTAGAGTGTTGGCTTAGCAGATATGAGACTAGAACGACGCAACATTTCATTATCTGTTGCTGTTGTTTCAAGTATCACCATCTCTCTCTCCTAAGTCCCTTGTGCTTTCTTCCTTTCTGCACAAAGTAAACAAGTAACATATAGTCGTTTAGTTTTAAATTAAATGAAAATGATGATAATGCACGCGGAGAAGAGGTGCATTTATTATCAAGAATGTGAAAGTAGTGAGTAGAACTGCGTTGTTGAGAGTGGCTTTCCTGTCATCATGATCTTCGTCATTTTCATTGTTACTTGGTTTTTCATTTCAAATTTGTACTTGTGTGCATATGCAATGCATATTATTATGCATACATTATGTGTATGTGCGAGTGAATAGTGAATATGTATCACATCACACCACCACTGCCATCACCATAATGTTTTTTGTCGAGGAAATAAGTACAACGCAAATACAAATTATAAAAGTAATCACGCGCTGCTGTTGCTACTGCTATTACGCTGACGAAAAGGCAACAAAATAATAACAACAACAGCGTATATTATTATCATGATCATCATTATCGTCATCATCATTTTCTAAATTCAATGCCAAAAGCTTCGTCTCTGCTGTTGTTTTATTTCTCTCTCTCCTTTCCCCTCTGTCTCGCACACACAGGAAGTAAATGAGGAAGAAGAAGAGGAGGATATGGGGTGGAGGCAGGGTTGAGGAGTCTATAACTTGAAACCAAACAACCACCAAACGACTTGACTACACTTCCTAGAACATTACCGTTGTCATTCTCCTCATTTCTCCTCTCCGGTTTCCGTCATTTCCTTGTTATTTTGTATCATTTTCCAGGAGCACAAGATAAAACAAAAGGACAATATTATTTTTATTAGTTCATTCCGGGAAACGTGTGTGTGCGGCGGCAGTGGTGGCGGCAAGGCAGTGGTAGTGGAATTACCTATTGTTTTACCCTCTCTTCTCCTCCACTTATTATTATAATATGTATTCTCCTTCGCGAAAAGGAAGGGTGCAAGGATTAAGGGTATATTGCTTGTTAGAAATAAGAATGAAAATTGCGGTGGTGGTGTATTTTTGGTAACTTTGAAAACAAAATGGAGAAAGAGAGTTGTTTTTGTGTGGAGTACGATAATAATGACAATAATGAAAGGGGAAATGTGAGCTTTGTGATGATAATCATTATGATGACGATGGGAAGGATGATGATGATGATCATCATAATGAAATGAAAATGTACATGGGTGAATGCAAAACATAATAACAACAAGGACAACAACAGCAGTAGTAGTAGCGGATGCCATACAAGAGCTGCAATAAGAGGCAGAGAAAGAGAGTGTAGCTTGTGTTCTTTTTATTTTTTGCTCGCCACCAGCATGACTGTCATTGTCATTATTATTTGTAAAATGAAGCCGGGATTGAGAAAAGAGACATTAAAATGCGTGGAAGAAAGAAGAATGGAATGAGTATGATGATGATCATATAACAATTTGCTTTCATTCTTTCCACATGCACACTGCTAGCAAGTTGTATGACAAAATTATACAAATTTTAGGCTACGTAATAATACATCCTTATTTACGGATAATGCGTTTAACAATGCGAAATGAAAGGAGTGATGTGTTTCCCCAAAAATATATGTATTTCCAGTAGTTATTGAAATTAATTTAAATATAATTAAGTATATGGATGGATTGTTTGGTTTTAATCAAATGCTTTAAAGGAAAGGAATACTTTAAAATCACAAATATTTCACCTGATTTTAATTGCATTATTCAAAAATATCTTGTATAACATAATATTTCATGATCTAATGCAACATCCCTTTGACTATTAGATTGAGCTCTTTACAGCATAACATCAAATGTGATGTTTCTTTGAAAGTATTTTGAATTATTAAATTCACTCACTCCTGCAGTCCATTACTAAGAGTAAAACAGTCAATTAATTAAGAATGTTGGAACTGTGCCTACTCACCTTTTGACCATCATAACAACCATGAGCGGGAAATTTGATGAGACAGAGAGTGAGTGAGAAAATATATGGGTGAAATTCGGAGGAAATCGCATTACTATTGTCTTTCCCGGTATTTTCACTCTTTTTCTTCTTCTTCTTCTCATTCCCCTTCTTCTGCTAACAACTAAAATCAAGCTAACTAACAAACAAAATAATAAACCCTTGCAAGTAGAGACAGGTATACACCCACAGACATACCAGAGGCATCGAGAAATGTGAAATGAAATGAAGACGCACCAAACACATATTCAAA
>JAITYZ010003771.1:0-10175 GCA_027744595.1 Paronellides praefectus
AAGAAGAAAGTGGCGAGATGAGAACCATTACAAAAATAATCGATACGCTCGCTGAACACATGTCACCTGTTTTCTTTCTGTCTTTGATACTCTCTCCTCTTCTTTCTCTCTCTATGCGTGTGAGAAAGCATGCATAGAAGGAGCTCAGATGAAAGAAAGAGGTGAATAGCTGCGGTAAAATGTTCACTCAAAAAAAGGTAAAAACATCTTCTCTTTTGCAGAATTCTTTCACCGTTTCATTACCGTTTTCTATAATATTCATTTTCATTTTGATATACCTACTTTCACCTGTAGTTTCAGAATATGAGAATTTCACTAATAATTTAACCGTAGAGCCTGCTATATAGGCAAATGGACCCATTTTTCTCTTTTAGATCGATGGATAAAACAGGAAGTACTAATCTTTTTCCTTAAAATGCTATAGTATTTCCCCTGCAAAAAGTAGGTAGTGGAGTTGGAAATAAAATCTGGGGCACAATAATAATAGTACCTAGTACCTACTACACCTAAAAGGATTCACCATCCGCATCCTGTCATCTTTGTCGATGCATTCATAAATCACCTTTCACAATATAAGGCCTCTACGAAAATAGGTTTTAGGTATATAGCATAGCATGCCATGCCAGTCCAATGCCCCCTTCTACTTCCAAAAGGGTCTATTCCATGTGTCCTTCGTTTCCTCCCTTTTTTTCATATCAATATTTTAACTCATATTATGCCGTATCTTTTATCTCTCCCGAAAATGCCAAAATGTCTCTTCGTCATAAATTCCTAAGAAGTCCTCCAGGCTCCTTAAGAGCTCTCGCATCGCTTTGATTCTATCGATAGATTTCGTGTCTTGTTTCACACACACACCTTAAATCTCACAAGTAAGCTGCGCCTAAAATTCATGTCAAGAACTTTTTTTCATCCACCACCACACCAAATGATGGGATGATGATATGATGATCAAGTAAAGTGTATATAGGTAAGGTGAAGAAGAAAAACTACTTCTCTAGGAGATAATGTAGGTGCATGCATGGGTGCATTGTTTTGTTTATGTAATGCATATACGTAAAGCACGTATTTACATGCATGAATATTTTACTGTTGTTTGTTGTTGTCTTTTCTCAATCTTTTTTTTTCGGTCTCCACCATAAACACCCATATCCAGCCATAATACTTCTCAGACTACTAGACGAAAAACACTTTTTTCAACATTATCATTTTTACCTTAATAAAAAACAGCACATGACTTGACAAGATTTGTTTTTTAATCTATAGATTCAAGAGATGTAAAAAGAAGAAGAAGAAGAGCTCTGCAAAAACTTGCTGCTGACTGTCTAGTCTGTAAAAATGTTGAGATGTAGCCAAAAATATTTTGCCTTCAAAATAATATCTTGTTGTGTGTTGTGATGTTGTGATGATGTGAGTGAATGTGCTGCATTGCTGTTTTAAAGATCTCCACATATCTGTGAAAAATAAGACGACGTTTTGCTGCAATTTCTTGCTCATCTTTCGTCGCAATCCATACAATAATATCTATCTATCTAGGTTTATTAACCTTTCTTCAGACAATTGGCTTCACTCTGTTCTGTACTTCACAACTCGGCTCATCCGCAAGCAAAAATAGAGAGAATATTATAGTTATTTACCAAACTTCCGCCTCCACCTCAAACTCACATAATCAAAGAGACCACCGCATATCAGATCTTTGCCGTCGCGTTGATAGATGTTCCTTCACTCTGTCGCACGATTGGATACCTCAGCCTCTCTTCTCTTCTTGAAACTCAGGTACTAAATAATATAACAAGGATTTTTTTTATATGTGTAACCGTTTCATTTCACCAAAGAAGTGTTTTCTTTTCACCCCATAAAAAGGTGCCTTTAGCTTAGCTGCTTGTAAACTATCTAATGTGTTTTAGTGTACGATGCAGATTTGCAGATATACATAATTATGATTATGCAACTTTGAAATGAAAAAATCATGATTTCTTGTTTATGGTGTCATCATAACCTAAGCTTCGTTATATTCGTGAGAACCAATCTTGTCATGAAATGAAATTCTGTAATTAGTCTGCTGGCTGGTGTTTAGTTTAATCGTCCATTTCAAACCTGTTTTGGATTGGAGTGTGTTATATTGTGGAACAGAGCTCTGTTACTACTTTTATTTTCTTTACAAAAATTTCCTGAATGTTATTATGTGAAAGAAAACCTTGATCCGTTCACCACTATCATTGAGGTTCAACATTGTAAATTTGTTTTGTTGTTTCAGTTTCAGCTTGGTGGTGGCTTCCTAAATGACAGCGATAGCACTCTGCAAGTCACTTTCACTTTATGCACTGAAATAATCCGTCATTTCTAGTACATATCGTAATGAAATGAAGAATACTTACAATTACCTGAAAGATATTATTGATGTTGATATCATTATCTGATTAAGCCAATATAAGAAGAGAAAGCCTGTTAAAATGCAGTGTCTTTGTTGGTGGACCGGCATCGAGTAGCTTGCTGTGTCGAATGCTTTGCTTTCTTGGACTGCACGACGGGCGACAGGTTTTCTTTGGTGACAACATTCAACTTGTGGGCGGTATCTTGTTCGGCTGGTTCAGAAGAGGACAGAACAGCCTATAAATGGGGATTCCCTTCGGTTTTATGCTTCTCGCGTTGTTGTGGACAGTAACATTTAGTCCTTGCAAAGCAGATGCAGTGCTGGCAGAGTCGGATGTGATTTCAAATTCCCAGGTACCCAATATAGATACTGGGAGTGGTGCGCTTGAACCGACAGAAACACTTGAGACGAATCCTGATCAGGATGATGTGGGGGGTAGTCCAAATACAAGTGGTAATGGAGAAAGTGAAAGTACTAATTTTCAAGATGGTGCTGCGGGTCACGTAGTAGAAGACAGTACCAATCCCCCTTTTCCATCGCAGTCGTCTTCATTTTGGGAGCATGACGCTGATGATGGTCGCGATTATGGAGGTAAGTGGTACTATAATTAGTTTTGGTTTATATATTATATCCCTATCATCACCCATAAATACATTCAGATATATGTTTTTTTGATTTATGTACTTTTCAGAGTCTAGTCCGACAGACGCAGTTGAAACCGTAGCAGAACCAAGTAAAATAAAGTCACAAGAGGAAACAGAGAAAGATGACACCGTAAAAAGAAAGAAACCACCAGAGAGATCAGACGAACGGCCAAATATTATATTGATTATTACCGATGATCAAGATATTGAGCTGGGTAAGTTTCTAGTAGTATAATAGCTGCTGTGGAATTTGCTCCATACTGGTTTAGTTTAAATATAATATGTCTATGTTTGTAGGGAGTATGGATTATATGCCAGAGACGTTAAAAGTCTTTAAAGATGAAGGAGTTGAGTTTCGACATGGATATGTTTCAACACCAATATGTTGTCCGTCTAGGTCGTCTCTTCTAACAGGACTGTAAGTACAAATACAAAGTACATATAGTTATTAATCAGTTTTTTTTAAATAATATATTTATGTGTGTGAAAATTCCTTTTTTGCCAGGTATGTTCACAACCACGAGGTATTCACCAATAATGATAACTGCAGCAGTATAAGCTGGCGTGAGAAATATGAAAAAAAGACATTTGCTGCACATCTTTGGTCATCGGGTTATTATACGTCATACATTGGAAAATATTTGAACAAATATGATGGATCTCATATACCTTATGTAAGTTTAAAATATCTTTGTTGCCGTTTGTTTCATACGAGGTTTGAGCTTTCTTCAATAATTTACAGGTTTGCTTAAAGAGCTTACTAATGTTTTCAAATTTTTTTAGGGATGGGATGAGTGGAATGGATTACTAATGAACTCCAGATATTACAACTATACGCTTAATCGAAACGGAAAACGCTTTCGTTACGGTCATGATTTGGAGGAGGATTACTATCCTGATTCTATCGCTAGAGATAGCCTCGATTTCTTGAACAGAGTGGCAGCTGACCCAAACAAAAGGCCATTTTTGCTGGTTTTATCATTCCCATCTCCTCATGGTCCTGAAGATTCTGCCCCAAGATATTCCAATTTATTCATGAACGCCACACCACATCATACTCCAAGCTACAACTACGCACCAAATTCTGATAAACAATGGATACTTCGCGTGACAGATAAAATGAACCCGACACTCAAGGAATTTACAAATTTGCTAATGACGAAAAGGCTACAAACTCTCCAGAGTGTGGACACCGCAGTCAGAGACATATTTCAAAAGTTGGACTCTGCATCCCTAAGGAACTAAGGAGCATGGTGCCACTGATTAAGAAATATTGTCCTACATGCCCAACAAAGGAAGAACCCTTAGAATGGCCCGATGTTTTCTTGATTGAAAGTCCTGGACGTAGAAATCCTCCTGGTAGTAATTCTGAGGGTGGTTCCAGCGAAAACGTTGAAAAACATAATATGAGACGAGGAAACAAAAAGAAAAACAGGGAGAAAATTGTTGTGGACGATGATGAGGTTCTTAGTTTGAAACATCTTTGTACCTTACATCCTCATCCTTGTCTACCGGGTCAGAAGAAATATTGTAGAAAGGAAAAGAACCGAATCAGATTTCGAAAGTGTCGTCAGAACATTGACTTTCTAGTTAATAGTCGGATGTTTGCACCAGACGCTCGCTTCAACGATCCTGTATACAGACACAATACAACTTTACCGGAAACGTCCAGCCAAATGTGTTCATGCAGATTTAAACGCTCTACTCTTAGTTTGGAGCGTGTTGACGATGATGAATTATTATTGGATTGGGAAACTGAGAGAAGAAGGATCGATGACGAAATTGAAAAGTTAAAACAAAGAATTGAATATTTGCGTCAACGTAGAAAAGAAATGAGACGAAAGTGGTTGACTGAAAATAATCATAAACAGAACAATGAATCCAGGAGTGAAGTGGTAATACAGGAAGGACGAAGACATCGTCAAGACAGGAAACACAAGGAACAAAGAATAGTCGAGTCTCACGATGATGATGATAATGATGATGACGACGACGACAATGTGCCAGAGGAAGATTACGACGAGTCCAATGAATCTGAGGAAGTTGTTCGGGAGGAGGAGAACAAAGAGGGCAAAGAGGAGAATGAATCTGTAGAAAATGCAGAAAGCAGGTCTCACCTAAATGGTGATATCGATTCGCAGGATAAAATGAATCCCGAAAATGGTCCCACCTTGAAGAAAGCGAGTGAATCTAATAGCGTTAATGTAACGCATGAAAGAGAAGGCAGTGGAACGGGGCAAACTGAACTTGACGTCGATATGATACGTGAACAGGATGAAGGTGTTGAAGATATAAAAGAATTATCGACCCCAAGCGTCACAGTTGCAACAACAATTGCAACAACACGAAAGCCAAATGGACATCATAGAAATAGAAATAAAAATCAGCACACTCGTAACAAACTCAAAGGCATTTATCTCCTGAACAAAAACCAACGGCTTCCCACGGAAAATGAAAACTCAGATTGTAACTGTTACAATGATCCAAAATGGCTGAGACAGAAGGAAAGGGAAGATAGGAAACATAGGAAACTTTTGAGCAAATTGCGGAAAAAGCAACGATTGTTCCAACGAATAGAAGATCCAATAGAAAGAGAGCAGGTAATCTTACGTCTTTTTATGTTTTACGTATACCCGTGTCAATTATTGTAATTACTAAATTGATCAATTAATAACTGCGTGTTTTAGGCGGAAACTTGTGACAAAACCGGTAAAGAAGAAAAAATGAATTGCTTCTGGCATGACAGTGACCATTGGCGAACAAAACCCTTGTGGACAAGTAGCTCCTTTTGTTTTTGCATGAATGCTAATAACAACTCATATTCATGCCTTCGCTCCGTCAATAGTACGCACAATTACCTGTACTGTCAGTTTGTGACTGGATTCAAAATGTATTTTGATTTAATTCAAGGTACGAGGTTATTTTTTTTATTTAAAAATTTGTGGTTCTGTGTTTGTGAAGTAGGTAGTTTCATGAAAGTTTGTTTATGATATTCACACAGACCCATATCAATTGAAAAATACAATTGACACGCTTCCTGCAACCAGTGAGGACTGGATCATGGCACGGTTGTATAAATTAAAGCAATGCAAAGGTAGGGATGAATGCTGGTCAGACGATCCTGGGAGTGATGATTCAATTCATCCATCCTTGTGGGAGCAGATATTTGGAAGGTATTATATTTTTTTTAATCTCAAATTAATTGGGATTGGAACTACTGTTTTAAAACCAACTTGTTATAGGTGCGAAAGAGAGCTATTATAACTGATTACTTTTAAATTAATTGCAGATGGCCAAAGAAAAGGAAACGAGGTGGAAGGCGCCGAAAATATCAGGGAAATTAAATATTTAACCGGCTTAAAAGAACCAAATTCTTCCTTAACATAGTACAACAGTATTTGCATCGTAACATTTTATATGTGCGTAGTTATAAAATATATTCTCCAATTATTAACTTAAACTACGAACCAGCAGAACCAAGATCTGAACTATGAAGCACAAATTAATATAAAACCTGATGCTACCAATTTTATACAAAGTTGTAGTTCTACATCAATGTTAAAACCAGGTTCATTTTTGTTGAAAATATCCACGCTAAAGGGTTCAATAGTTCCAAAATGAGTAAAAAAAAGTGAAAAAGTGATTGCTTAGAAAGTAAAATAATTTTCACAATAGAATTTATAATGAGCTATACCTATACATAACTGTGAACACTGGTGAAGGTAATGTGATTTTTTTATAAGAAAAAATGATTCTGTGCCAAACTGACCTTTCCAATTTCCAAATGATATATAGTAAAAAAAAACATATATCTGTACAGGTGCAGACAAATGATAGAATTGTAGCTTGCAAAATTATATATATAATATGTACTTACAAAAGATTTATCATAAACCGTACTTAAATGGTATTCAGTATGCAGTAGTTATTGTCGTATTAAGTGTGAAAGTCAGATGAAACAAACAGCTTTTGAGATAGAAAAAATATTTGGTTTGTTTCCACTTGTGTTGTAAACGTAAGATTCAGTATTATTTTTTATTTCTGTATCGAAAGCATTTATATCTATAATTAATAATTATTTATAAGAAATACTCGCAGTTTAGTTTACTTTTATGTGATTTTACTTTTTAAAGTTAATATATAGCTTCTGTGATCCAGTTGAAAATACTCTATGAATGGCTGTAGGGATAATGAAAGACGAAATATAGACAAATTTTACATAGTGAAACGTTTAAGTTTTAAAGGGCTCGACAGGTATTATCTTTTTATCTTCTCCCATTCACTCACACACAGTCACAAACCATACAATCGAACTTAAGATTAAAAAAAAACAATGTGAATGTTCTTTTATTGCAATGAAATGGTATTGTTAAGTTTGAGTTTTAAAATTGTTATGTCAGTTCAAGTTTACCTTTGTAATAAAAGATACCGTTTCTTAACCTATACTTAGCATGCATTGTCGACTGATTTTTTCTGAAACTGAATCTTTACAAAAACTAAACGCCATGTCGAGGTGTTCCCGATTTTTTTCGGTTTTTTGAATAAAAAAAGTATACTTTTACATGAAGAGACGCCATATCAAACAAAGAATTCTGCTGGGTCTTCTGCATGCATTTCATTGACTTCATACTTTCATACACCTTCATACTTTCATACACCTTCAATACTTCATACTTCATAGCAATAATGCACCTGAGGCTGTCATAAAGCCAAGTATGGGGAACGTTGCAACTTTCTGGCTGTTGGCAGCAAATCAGAGTACAAAACATAAACAAATGCAAAGTGTTGCAGCAAGACGTTTTCCCATTTAGCGTTCGGAATAAATATTAAATATTATTATGTTGCCAAAATTAAATTAAATCTGCAATAATTAATGCAGTTTTTGTTTCCAATTATACAAGAGTGATTTATAAAGAAGTGGGCAGTTTTACTTGCAACGAGACAGACATGTTGTTGTTGTTTGGCATCTGATATTAATATTATTAATAAACATTAGAGGCTACCTGCACATCACCTGATTACCTGATCAGATGGTCGTCAGATGATTATTTACATATTTCACTTAACAAATTCAAAGTAGTGCATTTATTTAAAAATACATAATGTATGCACTTGCATTCATGAATCGATAATAATTTAAAAAGTTCCTGATTAAAGTGGACTGTTGACCTCCATCTCCACGTTTCACATATTTTAGTGGAAATATTAAATTGTGTTGTGACCTTTTGTTAGACACATGTACGTCTAAAGTTTATAAGCTGTTAAAAACGACGGAATATATTTGCTCTTTGTGCGTGTACGTTAAATAACAACGTTCAAAATGGATGAAATCCAAAAATTAGAGTATTTGTCTCTAGTGTCAAAAGTTTGCACAGAGTTGGAGAACCATTTGGGAATGAATGATAAGGATCTGGGTAATTACTTAAAATTATCATTAGTTATATATAGTTAGTGACAGAAATTTATAAATGCTAAAAATACATGACCGGGGTTTAATGAGGGTTTTGATTTTTTTAGCGGAATTCATAATTGCACTTGCTGATGAAAATCCTACCTTTGAAGGCTTCCGTGTGGCGTTGGATAAAAATGGGGCTGAATTCACGGTAACTATATTAAGCAAGCTTTTAAATAATTGACTATTGGCATTTTCATATGTGCTTGTTTATTAACGGTTATGGTCTAACAATTTTTTATTCTTCAGGACTCCCTTACCGCAAACCTTTACCGTTTGATTAAGCATATGAGAATGAAGGACAAGAAGGAAAAATCAACCAATCCCAGCTCCAAAGTAGCAGCAAGTGACACCAAGCAGGCAGTGATGAGCCAAAAATTTCCATTCTTAGCTATACCGGACAATCCGGAAATGCAGAAAATGTATGCTATTAAAATATACTACACCATTTTACACAAATTAAATTCATATAATAATATCTTTTTAAAACATTATATTCATTCAAACCAAACTAATTCAGTTTTTGTTGTTTTTAAACAGGCTGGAAAAGGATAAAGTAGAAAAGATAAAACTGGAAGTTGAGGAAAAGGAAAAGACTGCAGTTATTGACGACATGATGGCTGCGTTGGAGTCACTTGCTCCTTCTAACCAGACGGAGAAGAAAGTAGAACATAGTCCAGACTCAGGCGACAGACATCATAATAGACGTTCCAAGAGGAGTAGAAGTAGGTCTCCTCGTCGTAGAAGAGACCGCAGTAGAACAAGGTCACCCAGACGTCGTAGTCGAAGTAGATCCCCCAGAAGAAAGCGTTCGCGAAGTAAAGATCGTGAAAGGTCTAGGAATGACGGTCGACGGCGGTCACGTTCTAGATCACGCTCAAGAGACAGAAGGAGGGGAGGTAGCAGGGAGAGAGATCGAACGCGGGATAAACGATCTGAGGTAGTAAAAATGGAAAAGTCATATTTGAGTGATAAACTTCCACCAGCAGAGCCAGAAGTTGGAAAGGTAAATTATATAAACTGATTTATATCGGTATTTTATGTTAGGTATTTAGGTATGGTATTTGCTTTATGCTACAGTACACTTTTTGTAATTTAGATTTACACTGGAAAAGTGACGTCAATTGTCGCGTTTGGATGCTTTATTCAACTGGACGGTCTACGAAAACGATGGGAGGGTCTCTGTCATATATCTCAACTTCGAACGGAAGGTCGTGTGAACCAAGTGTCTGAAGTTGTTGTACGAGGTCAGCAAGTCAAAGTCAAGATATTATCTTTCACTGGCCAGAAAATCAGTTTGAGCATAAAAGATGTTGATCAAGAAACGGGAGAAGATCTCAATCCAGCTTTAAACAAAGCATCTTTACACGAGGATGGGTACGAATTTGATTTTTTTATATTTGAATTACTTTTTTTATTATTATAGTATGTAAGTAAATAAAGTATAGTGAAGAAAGTTGAGATGTAAAAATGTTTTACTTAACCTTCAGGTACGATGATAGTATGAATGAAATGAGGAACCCGGATCGCCCGTTGAAAAATTCCTTCCTTCCTCCATTAGCAATAGAAGACGATGGAAGACACAAGACAAATAGGATTTCATCCCCTGAGAAATGGGAGCTAAAACAAATGATAGCCGCAGGTTCATTGGATAAGAAAACGGTCGAGATGTTGGAAGAAGAGCTTCACGTCTTAAATGACCACGACG
>JAITYZ010003772.1:0-11154 GCA_027744595.1 Paronellides praefectus
CAGAGAGAGAATACCAGAAAGTATGAAATGCCACTGACACTTCTATCTCTCTCACACACACTCTCTCACGCAGTAAAATTCCGTGCAGTTTGTTGCTGGTGGGGTGGGTAATGTGGGTATGCATATATGATATGATAATATGTATAAAAAGGACATTGTATCGGCGATGAATGAGTGAGTACTGCGGGGATGAGTGAAATATTGGGAACGATTTTAGTCAATGTTTTTACAAGGTGCTATTATTGATACATTAATAATTCATTTAGCTTCATTTCCTAATAATACCTGAATATATTTTAAATCTGGATCAAGGTGTCCGGATTAATTTGCACATTGTACCAAGTGTAGTATGAATCAAACAACTGTGAGCTCCCTACCACATATTTCGCGATTTAGAAGTTGCCATTGTGTCTGAAAAAACATGTAATTGAATATTTTAATGTGTCAATAAAATACTCGTTAAAAGTCCAGAATAAAACAACACAGCTTTAAACAGATAGATCAACTGTCTTGAAATTGAATAATTTGGTTCTAAAAAATGGAATAGGAATGGAGTATATCAAAGGTCACGAACCACTAAGATGAGAGATAAGACGTCAACGGCAGCCTGTGCCATTCTAGGTACTCACCCATCCATGAATAATACCGACCGATTACCTTGACAGGTTCAAAGAAGATCGGCGTGACAAATAAATATTTGTGATGTTTATGGAAACACTTATAGTTTTTTCTCTAAATACCTATAAATGAAATGATATTTCTGTTAAAAGAGTACATGCCAGGTTCTCTAAGCGCTAGCATCTATTGAATTTCGTTATAGTTTAAAAGCGCCATCTCGGAATACAGTGTGAACGAAGGCAGGCTCCTTTCTCTAGTTAGATACTTGACTCACTAGGTGGGTGTTGTGTCTCTGAACAATATAGTTGGCAAGATCAGATAACAAAACATGCACACAAACGTGAAACTTTGAATATTATCAAAAAAAATGCATAAAAATGGTAGTATGGCTTTCTTATGCCAACGGCGATATCACTTTGAATAGTTCCCATTCCCATTTATTTTCCGTCGCTGAATGTACGCAAACAATGCCGGACTCGGCTAAAATATAGATGACTGCATGGGAACTGGGAACCCGGGGAGCTGTGTGTGGGTACAGACATATTGCGTAGTTTGTGGGGGAACATGAAACAGTGCATGAAACAAACGCGGAATTTATTTTAAGCAGTATACTTTTATAGGTAGGTAGGTATACTGTATATCAGATTCATTTTGGTACCGGTCTGAGGGTCTGAGGGTCCTCCTGAAAGTGTTTTCTAAAGTGCTTTTTATTGAACTGATTGGTGTAATATAACAACGGCATGAGTTAGATGTATATACCAATCGCAATAGCATCACCATACTACATAAAATGGGAAATATGTAAATGCTTGAAAAAAAATGCATGTAAACTTTATTGGCCAATTTTTCAAAAGTAAATTTATTTTATTACTACACCAATATAACAAGCTCAACCATTATCCAATTTGCTGCTACAACACGTCAAAATAAAATATGCGCATAAAATACATCTAATTTTCGAATTATATCACCATCTGAAAAACAAACAATTTACATCTCATAGCTTAAGGAGAAAGCTAAATTTTTTTTTTCATTTTATTCTTGGAATATTACATACTTTGAAAAATCCTAATTCAAAAAAAACTAACAGGTAATGTTGGTTAACATAAATACGACAGAGAAAATGTCAAGCATGTTAAATTAAGCAGTATATACTAACTTAAAGTTGATTTATTTCGAGGACACTCTTTTTAAACTCATATTGTTAAAGTTTCCATTATATAGTTTTGTTAACATTATCCCCCAAATTCTTCACTAAAAGTGGGTGGCAGCGCTGTTGAAAGGTAAGCAATGCAAATATTACTAAAAGCCAAGGTATTAACAATTCAAATATTTAAATTGCTTGAATTTTGATTTTGTTTTCCATTTTCTTTGTAAATATAACTATGTACATCTCTCGTTTGTGTGTATTGTGTATGTGTATGTTTGCGTCTAATCAGTGAGATTTCTGGTGTAGCAACGTGCTCTATAATAACAAGGCTAATATCACTACTGGAATTTTTGAAATGGAAACCTGTTGAAATATGTGATAATGATTCATGAATGAGTGTTCATAGCTATAATCACTGGACACATAATGGCTCTCCCCATCTGATAAACTAGGTATTTAATATTTTAGTACAACAATCCAATAACTCTCTTTTAATTTATGTTACAGGTTTGAAAAATAATTCAAGAGTGAGAAGCAGAAATAATTGCATGCCTATACATTACATTAAGTGTAGGTATTAAATGTACTTTTACTTTATATATTTATTACACATTCCATTATGAACAAGTTTTTTACACCTTTTTGTTTGTTTGTTTATAGTAGGGCTAAAAAGTTCTACGGCTTGTTGACTTAATGAGATAAAACGTTGAATTGTATTGCAGAGAGATGCGAAACGCCAACATTGCTTGGTTTCGATGTTTCATGTTTTCGACATTATTCTTTTTCGAAAAACTAAAAGTGTGTGTAACGTATGTATGCACTATTATGTTATGGGTTGTTTATTTTTTAAATTATAATTTTTTTGATAATTGTTGTGAAATTAAATAGTGACAGAACTGAAAATTTTATATTGTTTGTATACAAAACATGTACAATATTTTTTTGTGGAATATTTAACCCCATCTTTTTCGATCTTATATAATAATATACATATTTAAACCCGTCTATATTTTTAGAACTCTTTTTTTTTGCTGTCGGTTCATTAATCGTCATCATGTATCCTCCTGGCAACGCCATTTACTGAACTCATTTTTGATTTTCCAACATCCAATCATTCGTTGTAGACAGGGAAACAGGGGACACTTCCTGCATGACTTCCTCCAGACTCTTCGGTCCAGTCCTCACTGTAACGTCAGCAGGAATGAAAATAAAGGATTTTAAAAGTATTAAAATTTCGAAATGATTTCTCATGTGTATTTTAGAAGGAGTATTTAGATTCTTTTGCAATTAGTTTCTCTTAAGTAAGCAGCTTTAATTAAGTTTAATAAGTAATTCAAGTTGTGTTCTCAATTTGCCCCAAAACAACAAACCAAACCGACATAACCTTGACATGGCGAAATGGTACCTATGAAAGATCTACCAAAAATATAAAAAACTAAACTTTTTAAATTGGTTATTTTCACCAGGCTGCCATTGAAAACCCTTGCAAAATGTTGATATCACTTTGCGCCATAAGCCAACAATGTCGAGATGAAGAGATATATACTTTACAAAAGATGCTATTATATAACAATCCGCCAGGCAAATAGAAAACAATTCTTGGAAAGCGTAGTTCGTTGACATGTATGCTGAAGGAAAAAATTATTGTACTGTGGGGATCTGAAAGGTGTACATTGGGTACAATGTCAGGTTGCTATTTATTTATTTATTTATGTGAACAATATTGATAAAAAGAACTTTTTCGTCACAATAAACCGCCAATACAATAATCTGTGGGCAAAAAATTTCAGAGAATTGTAAACCATTAGAGAGTGCGATGGCGACAACAGGGAAACTTATTGTTTTGCACTCCCAAAAGTATTCCCTGAATTCTCGGAAAGCAAACTACCCCTCAATTGGTTTTAGTGGGCTAAAAAATGAAAATGGATAAACATGTATGCTTTTTTCTTGTATATTTCCCAAGCTACATATATTGTAGTACTTCACACGTCGTCGGATACATTGCGCTTTTTTACTGATGGAAAGAAACGTGAGTCTTACTTGTCAGCAGCGGTACAGAGAGCCCTAAATCGTTGTCGCCTTGATCGGAAACAGAAAGGAAACTGTAAACATTGATAAACGGATGGACTCTCAAATGTTGACAGGTTCACACAAACAAAAATGAATGAAAAGTTATCGTGCAATGCTGTATTCCTTTTTCTTCGTCGGAAGAGAAAAAAATCAAGAAGAAAAAGAATCGCTTCCGGTCTCCATCCATCTTTACTTTTCCTACTCTTGAACAAGAGATTTTCTAGCTAAATGACCCTTCATGTATGTGTTGATGACCGGAAATTGGGAAATATACTACTACAATTGAAGAACTTTGAAAAAAGAAAGTTTTGTAGATCTTTTTGTGCTTTTAGAGTTAAACTTTAATTAACTCTGAATGGAAAAAACTACATACATGTTATGCAATTGGGTGGCACATAAATTGTATGGTAGATTCAACGCGTCTGTGATAATTGAACAATAAAAATAATACCACAAAATTGAAAATTATTTTTTAGCCTTATTTTTGCCATTCCTTTTTACTGCATTTTAAGATCTCAATTAGATTTTCTGCCATACTCAGCTCTTCCTACTGAAATTTATTCTAATAATATTTATTATGTTATGTTCTACGACATAATGATAAACTCCAAACTATGATGCTGATGATGATGACGCACACTGACGAAACTTTGTTTTAAGTTGCTCAACGGAAATCATGCATAAAAAGTCTTTTCTGTTTCAAATAAAGTTTCTAAAAGTAAGTATGCATTACATAACGGGCTTATAAAGTGGAAAGATCAATGGCTGAAAATCTTTGTTTTCACCCTGGACAAAGTTTAAATCCATTTATCAAAAACAAATCTATGTTATAGTGCAAGTAAACTTACCAGTGGCCTTCTAATAATCTATACGTAGATCATCAAACAGAAGTGCATTTTGTTATATTTTGCTGCATGTAAAACGCTTAGAGCCATTAAATGGGTTTGTGTGCTAGTGAAGTCCCAGCTGGCCCTGAGTTGCCATCAAATTACAAAGAGGATAGTTTTCGGATAAATCAAAAATGAAGAAGGGTGTCGAATTATTCGGTCCCCTTTGTTTTATACATGATATATAAATAACAAAGTGACGTCCTACATATAACTGTACATGAGCAATTTTTTTTGCAAAAAATAATGATGCAGGGAAAGAGAAAACGAAGTAGGAAATGGATCTAAAACCGAACGCTCCATGTGCCATGCACGGATTATTTATGTATAGATTATGTGGGTGGATTATGGATCGCAGAAAAAAAATATGTTAAGATTTTCTCACGTGTTATCAAACGTTGTAATATAACACCGTCCAAATTAATATATATGCGTAGGTGTTATATATTGTGTTGATGACATCCTAGTAAAGTTATTCACCTACACATGCACACTGTGCATGTGATTAACACGGAAACTAACGACTCTTACTCAACAGCGTGATCATTACGGTCAACGTGAAAAGTGTAAACAAATACCGCAAAAAAAGACCAGCAACTTTTTATGATGATATTAATCACGTGTATTACTATATCATATTTTCACCTATTTGATGACAATATTTCACTCAATATGATTTGGGGTCGAGTTTCCTAACAACACTATCATCAATCGTCCTGTTTCACAAGTTTTTCTCCATTTCCCGTGACTTCACCATATGTACTTGCTGATATCATTATACCATGCATACTCCATGAAAATGTTGTAATTATAAAAATAAGCCAAGTGTGAAGGCTGAGCATGTCATACTTTTGTTGTCGTTGCACACATTATACTTACTTTGATCCGTCATGTTGAGCACGAAGAATACTCTGACCGAGTTTCGCCAGTACCTCCAGCACGGCCTCAGGATCGTCCACCTCAATTAGCGAATCTTTATACCTACAAGTAGATGATTTAGCCATTATTAAAACAACTTAAGTTTTTTTTATAAACAATTAGAGGAATTCTGCAAGCATTCAACACAATACAACTATTCAACAGCCAAAGCAATTTGATGTGTAAGCAATTATCCGGCGAATTCCAACCATAATAAAAAATATCATAGAAGCTCCACTGCCGACATAGGTAACTATTCCACAAACACTCATCTTTAATTTCTTTGGCGCATAAATAAAATTTGAAAACGGAACTAAATTTATTGTTTTGCTGTTTTCATTTATATTTTCTTTCAATTATAACAACAATATAGGCATATTTCTGCACTTGATTTTGCTTCGTATTTAGTGTATTTTGATTTCAATGGGAAGTTCACCACTACCCAAAATAATAATCTCAACAGCAGCATGTCAATTTCTTGATACGTGCGTGGAAAGCCAAAGTCAACATAACGGAAAAGAGGCTGACATTTATTGACGAAAATCTTTTGTTACCCGTTACCTGATTTCACACTCCACACTGTTCAGTAATAGCGAAGAAATTGAATGTGTCATGAAACTAGTTTTCTACCTTTTGCTTTGTTTTTTGCACAGGTTTCAACATATTTTGTTTAAAGGTTTTAGCCGTTTACAAGATGTGTAATGCTAAATAATGACATGACAGGAGTGGGAAGAGGATATTGAACTAAAGCTGAGCCTGTGTGTATGCAAGAAAACAACAACTCCATTTCATTTTTATACAAAATAAATAAAAGTGGTTTTACTTTATCTGGTGAGTGTAAAAAAAGAAGGTGAACAGATTTAGCAAGTTGACTTGACTGGCTCCTTCTTATACTACTAAACTACATACATATTATCTAGTAATACTATTGAACATAAACAAACACTCTGTTTTTTGTCAAGGTAAATATGAAATAGAATCTGGTATCAGAAGAGCTTTTCTTGGAACATAGCTCTCTCTCTCTGTTTGATTTCAATTTTCGTGTGCAAATCCAAGCCTGTTTGTTTGTACATAGGCATAAGCCACACGCAATCAAGTCATCATATTGTGATCAATGATATGTGCACCCCCACTTCCTGTATAACTGTTGTGAATCCAACCTATCATTTTTATTATTATTACTGTTCTTGTTAGAAAAAAATGATATAGTGTTTGGGATGGCGTCATGAAGAAAAGCTGTGAGCCAGATGTTGATGTGGGATGAATTGAAGAAAAGAAGAAATTTGTTGGCATTTTGTTTCCTTAAACGCAACAGTACGCACCCTACAAAATACAAAACACATACGGACCCTGGCCCTGGACACATTACTATAAAGAACGAAACGGATATGTGCGTGGTTCTGTATGGAACTCGTGTGGACTTCACCTCCTGCTATTTCATTCCATAGGGCCGATTTCATGACATCATAATAGCAGAGAATTTGATATGCGTAGTTAGTAGTTTGCCAAATTTATGACCTTTAGACCTTCAACAATAGTTCGGATCGGAATGGGGATTTAAAGGATTTATTTCCTTGGCCATATTCACTTGGTTTAAGTTTTTCTTTTTCAAACAAACATCTTAATAAAACTATCATTCTCACCAAAAAAAGGAGCAAAGGTTATTTTTTTAGTCTTGTTCAAATTGACTAACGTGACCAGCTGCAAATAAAAAGGCTTACTTATAAAAATAAATACGTCAATTGTAATAATATATATTTTTGTTGAACTCCCACATTTTGATTTTTAAATCCATCAAATCAGGGTAGAGCTTTTGTAGCTTACTAAACTACTTGTTCACCCCCAAAAATGAGTTGATATGTTCATAAGAAAAAGTATTCAATTTAAATTGTGATTCTGATGATATCATCCTATTAAATGCTTAATGAATACTTAAAGGGATTATAACATTTTATTTAGGTTTACCAAAACATACATAATAATATCATTATTATGTATAAAAGGTAAAATAATCTAATTATTGGGTTTACTGTTATTTTATACGCCTCCTTATAAACAAGATCAAATTAATTTGTAAAAATTACAGTTAACTAAGTGCGTATAAAGTAAAGTAACATGCTGAACAATGTAACCGATCAATAAAGGACTACATTTACCCTTGTCTAGCCTATCTAAGTAGTCACAGGTACCTCTTTAACCTTGATTGTCTAGCTAAACCCTTTAACTTGGGCACTTAAATGATTAAAAACTTTGATCGGAAGTGTCATTGCCGTCGAAGCCCAGTTTATTATTAATTTTTTGTCTTGTTTCCGTGCAGCTCAAATAATCGTAAATTCTCCCTCTCAAAAGACACTTTTCATTGTCTATCTACACTTGTTTGAATGTTCCAAGTTTTCTCAAACTAACAAAACACACCACTTTACAAGTCATTAAAGCAAGGTAAGATAATAATTACAGTGTACGTACTAAATACTGAATAAATGGAGGATTGAAACATATGCTATATAATTCCATATATATTTGTAATGCAAATTTTGTGCGCGCTGAAAAGTTCTCGAGTAAATTTTATTTCACTCGAATTTTATTCGCTTTAAATGTTCTGTTTTTCTACGTTTTGATAGCCCGTGTTCCCCCTACATTTCTCCGTATTCATTATTATGGTTATGTAATAACATTTGTTCGCTTTCTCTCTCTCTCTCTCTATCTTTCTCTCAGCTCATTTTATCCACACGCTGTGTGTGATGATTTTGAAACAAATTTAGAAATTATAACGCCACCCACGTTGATAATTTGCTCTGAATTATTTAATATGAATTCTTCCCCAAGTCTCTCATTTCATCTTCTGTTACAACAAAAATGAAAAAGAAATAGAATAAAGGATAAATGGCTTAGTAGTTGTTCCGAGAAATTTGTCTAGAAATATGAAATCTGTGGTACAGAGTCACAGATTCAGAATCACTTGTTGTCGCACCCGGAAAGCTAGAAATCCAAGGTTGAAAGAAATAAAATAACGGGCTAATGCAGAGACACATTCAATTACTACATAACTACGTACGTCCACCTACTTTTTTTTTCACAACTATTCAATTTTCATATTCTTATTCAAGCAGGGAAAATACTCGGTCGGAGGATACCTAAAGTTCTTGTGTGGTAATAAAAAGACTAAACGTGGCATAAATGAAATTATTAAATATGGAATGTAAAAGACAATGCATAAAAAGACGAGCATATCTTGAGTGGGGGAAAAACAATCAAATAATCATTTTTTGATGTGCGAGGCTAAAAAAAATTGCATGTTAAAAGCCTTGTAAAATTTCTATAAATAGGGGAAAATATTACCTTGAATTTGTGTAGACAGAAGGGTAGAACGGAATGGCATGTGTGGACTGGAGAATTACAATAAGACTGATGAGACATCCAGTCATTGCCCATATTGCTCCTTTATGCATCTGTAACAAGGAAAAATTAGGAAATAACAGTGGTGGTTGAACACAAGACAACAACAACGCAAGGAAGGAGATAAGGCAAGTGAATTAAAGAAAGAATTTGTTGTGGGTATGTGTATCTGTATGGTTGGATCATATAATTCCGCAGATTTTCTCATTTGAGGATTCTGTCTCTCTCTCTCTCTCTCTCTCTCTCTCTCTCTTTCTCTCTCTGTCTGATTCAACAAGATAATGGGCAGTTTAATGACGACAAATAGCAATCCAGATTTGACAATAAATGCTAGCTTTTTAAAAGTTGTAATACCATAACATTTACACAAACCATGTTGTAAACTCGGCAGACAGAAAGTTGCAAGGAATTGAATATATATTTATCGTTCTGCAGTAGGTATACTTACACTGCACATTACGCTCCCCTTAGCTTGTTCTAAACTGTATAATGATACGACTTCTTGATAATTGCCCTATTGCGTTACACAAACTTTCCATCTCATTTGATACGCCTTCTTGTTGATTATGCTACTACACACATATAATGCTACCCCAGAGCCTTTGCCTTTTCTCTTTTGTCAACAAAAAGAATATCATCGCAAGCTTTCCTTTTATTATAGCCTTTTGCTCAACCACTTGCTACTACTATATTTTCATTCATTGAATCGCCGTGATCGAAGGAAAACAAAATAGGAGTACGTAATGTAGTTGTAGATTTTTGGTTTGGATTTTGCTATCCTTTCCTATCTCCAAGTATTTTCTCAAATATTACTTTATTTTGTTGTGTACGGTTTGCTGCTGCTCCTCCTTTCTCCCAACATATAATTTTACACGGTCCATTTACACAAATGATTTTGTGGCTATTTACTTCGTATTATCGCATTTCATGCACAAAGGGAAAATTCCACAGTGTGTTCTCAAACTACAGTACAGTTAAAGGCCATGGCTCCACTGACTTTTTGACCACAATGTGCAATTTTCAAGGATATTTCGCATAATTCTCTAAAAGAAATTTATAGCCAGTGGTGCGAAATCAGACTTTTTTAGATTAATAAGCATATTGCTCAGAAACTGGCATTGTCACAATGATTAGATGACGTGTGTAATGATAACCTGACAGAATATGAAGACTTGTCTTGTGGATATGATGTGTTATGGGCCTACTAGAGAAATGTAGTCGTAGTGATGATGACGCAAGTAAAATGGGGCAACGTGATACATCTGAAGACTAGCAAGCAACAGAACTTATCTAAAACACGTAAATTTGCCGTCTTTTTCCAGGAAATATCAAAATTTGAAGTCAAACCTTGCCTGCCCTCAAAAGTTAATACACACGTCATGAAGTGTAGTAATAAGAATTTCAAATGTTAACAGGTTGTTACGTGATTGGAAAGGAGGATAAAGGTGCTTGCTGCTGTTGACTTGGCAGTTGGTGGTATGTACTATGTACTATCTGTATATAGCATGTATTGCTCAATGTAACATTCGATGTGTACATAATAAGTATTTCTTCTACTTGTCTGCATACTCATAATTAGGATTTCATGTTTACTCATGTGGAATATTTATTAGCCTGGTGTATTTCCTTGTTGCTGAACATGACATTTAATGGAAAAATGTTTTAGCTCCCTATAGTTGCAAAAAAAAATGATGATAATAAAGTTCGTAAATACATAAATATTAAAGTAGCAGAAGAAAATTCATTTTTAAATAAAAAAAAGTAAATGCATCCAAATTTATTTATTTTGTATAATGCAAACTGTAAAGCTATACATGATACAAGTTTAGTCAGAGAGTGAACATGGTGGCAACTGAGCACTGATACTTGCCTGTATTTACAATTAAAACGTAACAAAATAACTAACTTGTGGGTAGAGTGTTCGTCATTTGGAACTTTCTTTAATTGTGGACTTTCCATCATGTCATTATCAATCTTGCCATGTGTTTTTTTTAACTAAGTAACACCTTATTTGCAGGAACACCTCGATTTCATGCTGATAGCGACCATTTTTTATCTACTTATCTTTTCTCCAACAACCCTCCCGAAATATCCTTGACAAGGCACGATTTGTAC
>JAITYZ010003773.1:0-12630 GCA_027744595.1 Paronellides praefectus
CAATAAAGGTCAATCCAGTAATGTGATTACGTACGATGATGGTACAACAGATTGTGATAATATTTATGCCGTTTGAGTTTAAACAAGCCTAAAAATGTCATGCGAAAATGGCTGACATTCATTGGTTCAAGCAATCTTTCATTATTTCATTGCGAGAAAAAAACTAACTCGAATCAATTTCAGTTTTTAGTTTTTGTTGTATTAATTAGTTTGAATTTGTATAATGTGTTAGCTAGTCTGTTTTACAATTTTAAAAAAATATACTGTTTATGAAAATCAATAAAAACATAAATTTTGATACAATGTAATTATTCATAACAAAAATAAAATAACATCAAACATCGTTTGTTTAAATAATCATATTTATCATATTTTTTTTTGAAATACCGGTTTTAGTGGCCAAGAATCAACCAAAAACATTAAACCGCGAGTGCCATCACAAGCACTAAATATTTGTCTATAATGTCACAAAACATGTTACATAAATTATGATAACACATTTCAAATGTGTTAGTGTTCGCCCTAATAATACAAAGCAAAACACAACACAAAAACTTAACATGAGTCCCAAAAAATAGCAACGTCGAAAAATATTTTTACCATATTAAGACTGTATATTGTCATGTGTTAACAGTTTTTGGGTCGAGTAAAACATATTTAGCTTTGTTAGCGTTTAAATTAAAATGGCTTATAGTTTTTTGGGTTGTGTTAACATTTTTTGGTAAAATTTACAACGTACAAAAATATTGTTAACATGACAATAAATTTACTTACGTGAGATAAATTGGTATGTCTCGGTTTTAGCTCGATCACGCCTAATCCAGATAAACAATGTTTTGTTGTGCAAACTAGTTTTGAGTTTTAGAAAAGGAATACACTGAGCTCCGCGTCCCTTTTAATTTGTTTCTTTTTTAATAGAACAACTTATTTTTCCAGCAATTATATTACTGTAGCGTATATCAATGCATTTACGAAACTTAAATAGAAATATTTCTTTTTCAGAATTGTGTACACTAAATGCTCGTTTGATCAAATTTATTGGTTGGAAATGTACCCCTTTCTTAATCATGTCGTCAGGAAACATAAAAGTAGTCGACCATGACTTCACTCTGTTCTTCAAAGGGGCTGGGATATTAAATTGTATGATTTGTATATCAGGGCTAGCACTTGAATTCTACAAACTTTGCACTGATAAATCTGCTACGAAAGAGGATATGGGTATTTTGTTAGGGAAAACTTTGGTAGACTTTTACATAAGTGGAACTAGTTTAAATGTGATTAATCATTTGAATCGAAAATTTGGGCAGTTTGTAAGCTTGTTTAATTTGCTGAAAAACTTTGACAAATCAAACTTGGGACTTGGCACTAACAATATAAAAATGATGAAAGTTATAGCGTTGCAAGCACCCCCACTAACAATATTTTGTTCAGTAATTTACGCCTTGCAACAATACGCTGACTTTGAATGGTGTACACACTCTTCGGTAATAACAACATGGAGACTTTTTAAGGCCATGTTTACTTGGTGGACTTTGACATGGGTTACTGCACTCAATTTATTTGTGGGATTTTGTGGGTATTATGCCGCATTTGTGGCGACCTTCATTGGAACAAGAACTCTATTAAAGCAAGGGCCGAACATTAAAATTTAAAAAAATAACAAACCAACCAGGTAGAGAATTTGTTATGGAATATTTAACCTGAATTTATTTTTTAGGAAAGTCGTTCGATTTGAAGGACGAATCAGCGCGCACATTCAACAGTACAATCGACTGGAGGTTCTAACCTGCAATGTAAACGAATGTTTTCAGAGTGATTACGCGATAGGGCTAATGGCAGGTTTGATGATGTGGACGGTCACTGCAACCTCAGTTTTGGTCGATCCAGCAGCACGGCAAATTCTCCCGCCACACTATTACTACGTTTGTTTAGTTTTGGTCATCGAGATCTACGCCTTCTTTCTTTTTGGATATGGATTTCCTGGACAGGCGTTTTTTGTCAGTAAAAAAATTAAAGTCATCTGGCAAAGACAAATAGCATCACTGACACATTTAAACAAAACAAATTCACTGGGGTATTTGTCAGTTGCAGAGTATCGTAGAGTTGTAATGGCTTGCAAGGATGTTAGGATCAGGTTTGGGTCAGTCAACTACTACGACAGGATGACATCATTGGTTGTGGTGAATTTTGAAATTGAGACCATAACTAGCTTCCGATTA
This sequence comes from Paronellides praefectus, assembly GCA_027744595.1. Lineage (NCBI taxonomy): Eukaryota > Metazoa > Arthropoda > Collembola > Entomobryomorpha > Paronellidae > Paronellides > Paronellides praefectus. Next base: position 2,220 of record JAITYZ010003773.1, read on the forward strand.
GCCATGAAGTGAATAAATTTGCCAATCAAAAAGATCAATGATAAAACATCATAAACTCATAGATAAATAGGCAAAACCAGCATTATGATAAATGCCCAAGGTATAGTGGAAATATACAGATAGGTACTTTTACAGGATAATGAATAAATCTACTTGACAATAACGTTTCCCATTATGTTTCAAATTCGCTTAGTTGTTTATTTAACTTGCAATGTAGAACAAGGGTGAATAAAAACGCCGTTAACTGTTATCATGATGCATTAAGGGGAAACGACCTGTGTTAAAACTTATATAATCCTGTTTGGTCATAGAGTACTTTTTTGTCTGTGTTTTCTTTATACGCTGCAGGAGTTCAGGCAATAAAATACGTACACTCTTTTTCCATTATAATTAAAGCCATTACTAGCGGATGTAATTTGGTTAAGCTTTCAAAAGACAAAAACACAAAAGGTAAAAGGTGTGGCTTTAAAAATCTCCATAAATTTCCATTTGATCAAATGGAAAATTTACCGGTGACATTGAACATCCTACACATAAATTATTGAGTGTGTACAAGCGCTGACTTATATATTAAAATAAAAGTTATACCCAGCAGGCAAGAATCGTACTAATCTACTCGACATCGTATTAAAAGATCGCAATCATATGTCGCATATAGTCGATCAAAACTAGTATTCTAGTAAGAGGCTAAACGTCCGCGACTTCATAACTATTTCGTTTCTATTTCCGACCGAGTGTCAAACATATATAGTTATGAAATCTAACACAAGTCGCAGAACACGACCATTACAAAATATGCTCGACTAAAATACTATTTTAAGGCGATTTTCAAAATACTATTGCCTCGACGTCTAAACTACATTGTAGCGAGAAAACTACACTGCACGAATAATATATATCTATAATTATCAACACCGAACACGGTTGAACAATTTATTATAATAAACGCATCAAATAAAATAACAATGATTTATGTGTGGAAAATAAATTGCATAATTATCACTACGTTAACTCAGTCGTAAGTTCCAGCATCAACAGCAGAAGAATTTTTCTTTTTCGCCTCAGCTCGTAAACTAAAAATTAAGTCAGATAACAAACAATTATTCAACGTTATTTCTCTTGAAGCCCAACTTTTTATAGATTTTTTAAAAATATTTTTAAACGCTCACTTTCGTTGATGAAGTCGGTCATTGGCCTGTTTAAATGCTTTCGAGATTCCTGAGTGTAATGCTGGTAACGTGGCCTTATCCTGGACGTAGACATTTTGCTGCAGAGCACCTGAGAACAAACTGTAATGTAAATGCCATAACAAAAACAAAAAACAATGACAATAGTCTTTTAAGTTTTACGGTTTACAACAAACACTTACCAAACATGCACTGCAGTAGAGTAGTGTAGGAAGAAAAGGCCTTCTTCTCCGACTGCCCTTTGTTGCAGTGATGGCTACTTACCTCATCTGTCATTAGGAACTTGAGCATCAACTTCACGGAATCATCAACCGTGCCACCACCATTTGATAATAAATGAGCTTGCTATAAACAACAGAACATTAAGTCTTCCGTTAATGATTAAAATGTTACCGCGGTTTACATAATAACCGGCCAGTAGTATTTGTTGCCTTTACCAAAGCTAAGAAAGCATCATTCTCTGTCGTAATTAACTCTTCCAATTCATCTAAAGCACTGACAGTCGTCACTGGAAATTGATTGACTGAAAACTTGAAGGTGGTTGCTTTGAGATTCTTTTTCGTCTTAACGTCTCGAGCAATCAAGTTTAGCAGCTCAGTCTGCACAGCTAGCATCTCGTATATGTTGTGAAGGCGTAAAATCACATCGGCCTGAAAACCTAAAAGCACAACAATATAACATTTACAATATATTCTTGTTTATATTTATATTTAGACCACTAATATTTATAAATTTAAATATCGATTACTTTCACAATTTCCTGCGCAAGCTGCTTGAAAAATGACACTGTCCGTTCCATGCATTAATGGATCCTGGCGTTCCAATATATTGGATTCTCCATCTGTAATGGAGGAATTAAGTTGCGTGATAGGTTCTCCGTCGTTGTTCTCAACTAACTGCTGATGTGAGTTTTCCAGTTCGGTAGCTACAGCCTGAACGCCTTCTGAGGGTGGAAACGTTGGTAGAGTAAGATTGGGAAGCGTGGTCTTCAATTTTGTTCTTAACTGCACATCCGACCAATCAGATTCATACGTTGCGGGTGTTACATTGGCTTCTGCTTCCTCGTATGTGCCTGAAAGAATTAAGAATTTTACATACTAAAACTGAATATTATGAGTTCTCTTAATTTAAAACTTTGCAAATGTTAAAATACTTACCATATGACCGTAGTTCCCTGCAGTCATACAATGGCCAATCTCCTTCAAACGAAACAAGTTTCTTGACTGACCGCTTCATCTTTTTAGCAGAAAATTGTGGAAAGTAGCATTTTGAAATTTCCTCTCCCCCTTCAGTTATCTCTTTTATTATCCAATTCGCTGGAACAACGTACACTGAGTTATCAACGACAAAATTCACAATGACAAATTGATTTGAATTGGCAGAAAAGTCATTTAAAGTATTCCTGGTGGCCATGCTTTATAAACCGTGGATGATTGGGAACACAACCGACTTTTGGTCCGCTAATTTTATCGAAACACACTTCCTATCAACTTTCTTGTAACCTAATTTAATTGGGCGAGTTTTAAAACTGAGGTTGACTTTATAAATGTGCAAATAACTTGACTCCAACGGGTATTTGAAAAAATTCCCTTTCTCCAAAAATTTACGTACAATTACTTTAGGTAATTTATCAGGTTTGCAGTAAATCACTTCAATTTCTCCAATGCTTCCGTCTGTAAATAAAACTATGTTGTTGGGCGAACAAGTTGTAACACGACTAAACTTTATGTCAATGAATGTATAACAATTTATACCACTTGCAGCGGGGGGACCAAGTGTAAACGTACCATGTTGGGCGATTGTAGCGTTTAAATCGTACATTTCTCGCTTACCTATTTGGGAAACTATGTGCTGCAGAGGAAATCGTGTAGAACGCACCCACGATTTCATTCTGCCAAGAAAGCTTTCAAATTTAAAAGCACTAAATGAATCCAGCTCCCCATGTGTTTTTACATCGCTTGTTAAGTGGATTAAACCATGTACGTTGTATGACATAAAACTTCTGCCATATAATTCTCTACAATTGTGAACAAAATATTGTAACAAGTCTTCACAGTATTTTAATACTTCCTCTGTTTGTTGTGGACATGCTAGTAGCCGGATCGCGACACTGAGACACATGAAATGTTTTAGATATTCCTCCCGTATGTTATCTAAAAGCACCACAGGACCTGTGTATAATAAAAAAGTACGAAGTTCGGTGGCCTTCCAACGATCAATTTCAGATAATGCACGACCTTTCCTGTTAAATTCTTTGGGAAGGCAGTTTTTAACACTTTCAATATTTTCAGAAATTTTACACTTTTCTCTTCTGCTTAGTCGGTACTTTTTCCATGTTCCATCAACCCAGCTCTTTAGTAGTTTTTTAACAACTCCAAGACATATTAGGTGCATATATTCGTACGGAATGTCTTTCACCATATCCAGTGGCAACCTCTCCAGCGGCGAATCTCCTGTATGATGCTTTGGTTGGCTCTTTAGTCGAAAACTATCATTTGTCCTAGGTTCAGCATTAGTTTTGATAAACACTACCCTGTTATCTACAAACTTTCCCTTTAGTTCGCATTTTCCACATGCGTAATAGCCAGTATGATTTTTAATGCATGAGATAAACGCACGCGCTGGAGCATCACAAATAACTTGAGATATTCTAAAATTGAATAACTTCTGGTTTATTACAATTCCATGGTCGTGTAAATGGTTTGCTTCATTTACAAATGACTCCAAAAATGCGTCTAAATTGGATGGTTTTGACTTTCCACAATATATTGCTATTACAAACACGTATTTGGTGCCTTATGGACTACCTAGAATAGGCCAAAATTGGGTATTGCCACTTTTGTATAAAGGCAACCCATCAATATTAATCTGTAGGTCAATTTGAGAGCTTTCAAAAACGTTGTGTAGTTTTTCTAAACTTCTTCTTATTCCTAAGTATGCGAAGTCTCCCGTTCCAATTTTTGTAAAGTTAGGCTTGGCATCATTGGAGAAAAGGCTGCGAGGGTCTGATGGGAAGTTATGGAAGCATTCATGATTTCTCAGAATTTTCAGAAGGTCTCCAGTTGCATTTCTTGTCAGATTATAGGTCACACTCCACTGGCGTATTTGTTCTAATGTGTCAACTCTATCAATGTGTTCATAATCACTATCAACGGAAACACTGCGTAGAGACTCTGGCGTTGAAGGTGGATCTTCCTGAATCAGATCGTTTAAAGGGTTATGCCTAAACGGTGCAGCTACATCATCTAAAAATGTTGGTTTCAGAACATTGCCAATTTTTTCATTTACTGATGCTTGATTGGAGTGAACTTTTTCGGCAAGTTGAATATCTTCATTGTCTGGATTGGGAGGAATTAAATGTTGAACTTGTTTTATATGCCTATATTTGTAAAGAATCTTGCTAATAGCAATTTTTCTTCTTCTTCGCTGTGATCTCTGACACAAAAGAAAACTTGACTTTTTGGCAGTTTTCCCCATTTTACGTAAAATCAACTACTTTATTATTATACAGAACTGTTATTATAAGTTTATGCAAGATTAAATTAATTACTTTAAAATTCAAATGAGCAATAGCTCGGTTGCAATAATGATGACAGTAGCTAGTTTATCGTGTCAACATAGCAGGACGGATTATTATCTAGGAGCGTGACTTTTATGACAAGGATGCTATGTCTCTCAGATGTCGAAGCTACGTTATCTGTTATGATCTTTGAAAAAAATGACGTAGCTTAGTCGTTGCTTTTTAGCAACTGTCGCTGCTATGTAGTGAATTCGACTAATAGTATGTTCGCAGCTACAACCTCGATCGTTGGAAATCGCAAACAGTAGACGCGATGTCGATTTACTACAAGTACTCTACTTGTCTGCTGGGTAACATCATCACCGAGTTTAATACCAAAACGCTACCTAACATTTTCCGCACATTAACGGTTGTCGATTACATAAACTCAAATGATGTGCTTTAAGAGGCCACTCGTCAACACTTAAATGTGTTCAAAGTATGCTGTATCAACTAAACTTGTTAGGGTAGCAACACGAAAGTATGAGAACGCAAACAGTAACGTTATATTCGACCCAACTTTATCAATATTTGTCGTAGCTTATATTTTTATTATTCAAGGATTTTTGTATGCTTAGTTTACTTGCATCACACAACTGCGCAAACAACGGAATTTCATCAGTATCGCTGACAAGAACCAACATCAAATGCCACGTATTATAACATGACTGCCATAAAAGCAGTGACCTTTTACTTTTTCAATCAGTAAGTATTGAAAGTATTGTGTTAATGTTGCATGACATAATCACACATCACACAACACACGTAAATGTGTTATACGTGTTTACAAAATTTTCCGTTTTAGTTGTAAAGAGAACAAAAATGCATGGTCTTCATACAGTTCGGTCTTCATGAAGTAACATAACACCTGTGGTATTTCTTCTCAATTTGTTAAACACTGCACAATTATACAGACTAAGTGTAATAGTTATTTCGTTCGTTTGACGTCCGAAGCATTTTTAATCCTTTGTAATCCGAGTTTTGTTGCTATCACATTTTGTAATAAATATGACACCTCAATTTCGGTTAGAAATGACGCAATTGTGATGAAATTGGACGGGTTCACAGTTTGTTTGCATTATGCCGTAAAGTGATAAGTATGATTTGTACATAACATGAATCGCTATATCATATGAATCAAATAAGCAGCGGGTATGTACCAATTGAAATGAAATATATTTTGTAATGTTTTAGTTTTGTGCATTCACTTCACTGGGGTTTATGGCATTCTATTGCTAGTGGCTTTTTACAATGGAAAATGCCCTTTGATCAACCTTGTCCTCGCCCATGATTAAACTCAACTCCGTTTATCAATGAAATGTCCAAGCTTGCTACATTACTTTTAAGTGCAAGCCAATAAGTATTTTAGTTCAGTTCTCTAACCAACTTGAACTACACACAATCTTTTAGCTCTGCTGAAAAGCGTTCCAAAAACGAATATAAACTGCAATTACTGCCCTACTTTTCAAATCTTTTCAAACTCATTTCTACTTTTTGTTTGCGTTTGAAGTATTCGCAATGGAGGAGTGGCAAAGAAATCATATCACCGCAAACCTGCATAAATTGGTTACTGACACCAAGTGCTCGTCAGGTTTACTTGCTGCTTTACAATCCCGAAATGTGTTGGGAAATGAAGACGTGGAGGACATTGTAAGATTTAAAATAACAAAGAAAATGTATGAGTTTGAGCTTTAACTGGCATAATACTGCTTCTATTTATTCGATACAGAGGACCGAGAAGACGAGATTCAAAAAGGCCTCCACCCTTTACAATATAGTCCAAACAAAAACAAACGGATATGAGCATCTTCTAAAATCGCTTCAAGCCACCCATCAAACCGGGGTTTTTCATATTCTTTTAGACGTTTGTCCTCATGATGCATTTCTCAAGACAAGAATACAATTTCTCGGAGAAGTTACTCAGCTTGCTGAGATTTTCACAACCACGGACGCTCAGCAAATCTTTGAAAAGTTGAAGTCGGACCTAACAACTGACGAATACATTGACAAAATTCTGCAGAGCAGCGATGATAAAAAGCCTATGAATCTTGTGAAGGACACGATTCCTAATCCACTGTTATACTACATTCCCAGGAATTTATCAAAAAGGACCCAATTACAACCTGCGATTTTCAAACACGATTGTTTGGATGTATTCGTTTTCAATGGAATGAAGCGTCATAAGCTGACCGAGCTTGTCAAGCCCAACAGAACGTCCACATCTAGCAAGCAAACGGAAGCGGTTACTGAGCGGTTCATTTTTCTGGAAAATTACACTGATTGGTATGACATCAAAGCGGCTTCAAACCACCCAGTTCACCTACTACACCACGATAATGGCAAGTTTATTCTGGACGAGACTTCTGGAGGATCCGAAATCATCACTCAGTTCCTGGAACATTCAACAGACGGTAGTTTTACATTTACAGAAGAAGAATTTTTGGGAATTGGTGATGACAGCAAGTTTTCAGGAATTTGTATTTGTGACGCACCAGGAATGGGGAAATCGGTGCTTCTTGCAAATCTTGCAAGAAGGGTTTTCAAGATGTATCCGGACAGACTTGTAGCATTCATTCCGTTGCTTGACATTGTAAAGTCCTTGCGCATAGAGAATTCCCTTGAAAATAACTCTAGGGCAATGCATCTTGTATTTGATTACATCACAACGTCCCCTGTGGCCCGGGAAATACTACTTAAACTTGCGGAAATGTTGTCGTTTAGAATGGAATTCTTTCTCGATGGATTTGATGAGGTGGGAGACGAGGACATGCCGAAGGTAAAAGATTTACTCAAGAAATTGATTGGCTTTTCAGGGAAAACAAAAATTTACGTTACATCCCGTGCATACATGCGTCATGAACTGGAGACCACACTGAGTGTCCTTGCTTATGATATTTTACCCTTCAGTCCAACAAATCAAACTGGCTTTCTTGTCCAGTATTGGCAAACCCAATATCCCAACTGTGATAACTCTAAACTTATCGACTTTGCAAAAGAATGTCTCCAAAATTATTTAAAAAACATCGCACCAGAAGAACGTCACATCGTTGGCATCCCAATGCAGTGCCGCCTCATCGCACAAGTGTACGCCAGGAGAGCATGCAAGTATGCGGACCCTTATATAAATACACCCATCCAAGAGGCATGTTTAATTGTAACCTCCATGTACGACATCTACAAAAACTTTATTAATGAGACATTCAATCGAGCAAATAGGTTGCAAGAATCACGCAATGTAACCACTACGGCGACAGTTGAATCAACAAACCAGACGACTTCTACTGAAATGCAGGAGATGTATAGTTTCCATGTATTAAAGGCAGTAGCTCTTCTTTTTCCGGAGCTCACCAAAAAAATTTCGGTTATACTAAAACAAAACGTATCTGGCAACCAAAGTAAACAAATTTATATTGAATTTGGACTTTTAGAAAAATCCCACAATGCAACTGGTATTACCGGGAAATTCATACATCGAACAATTGCCGAATTTCTTATTGCTGACTACCTTGGAAATATATTAACGGGACACACTTTGTGGAGAAATTCTTCTAATCTTGTATCCATTTTGTATAAGCATGTTTTTATTACAAGTGAGATACGTAAAAGTTATATTGCAGCAAATTATGTCAATGAATTTGTAGATATGTGTTCTTTCCGTAACTCTCAGATTGTGTACTTTTTAAATCACCATCTGAGTAAAACGCCTAGTAGACGTGTTTTTGGTAGTAACTCTATTGCCAAATTTAGTAACATATTAGATGCCGAAAACTTGTACAAAGTTATACTTAGTTGTGCTAATCAAAATTTTGTTAGTATCTTCAATTTAACAATTGAGTTTGTCATGCGGAAAGAACCATCATTCATTGATAAAGTAAAGCAAAGGGTTACTAACTTTCAGCTTCCCAGAGATGTTTTATTTTCAGACCAGCAAAAAGTTTGCAATATTTTTATGGTAGCGTGCAAGTTTTCTAATGTCACATTTGTTAATAAATACGCAAGAATCCTTCGATCCTTCAATGTAGTTATAGATAGTACACAGTACAAGCTCTCACCTCTACGGATTGCTGTAAAAGAGAACAATTATGAGCTTGTAGAATTCCTCTCAAATATATTTACAGTTAAAGATCAAAGCTTGATCAATGTTTGCATACAAAAAAGTAACAACGCCTCGGGTGAAGTTATTGAAAGGAAACAAAATATCATAAAATTATTAATTAACAAAAATAAAGACATTATTCACGAAGAGTCAGTTTTGTTGACTCCACGTGTCCATCTGGAGCTAATTAAGTTTGTTGTATCACAAGGTGCAAACATTTTTGCTAAAGATAATAAAGAAAACACAATAATTGACTTTGCTGCTAAATGGATGTCGCCGGATGAGCACCATGAACTGGTTGTCTATTGTTTTGAAGAGATAAAAGCCTTTGGTCTTTGCACAATAACAGATAAATTTGGACGAAAAAGATTAAATTTGGGTCCAAATCGTGATAGGCTAAGATGTATGCGAATAGACACACTTGAAATGATTTTGAATAAATGTGTCAGTGATGTTACTGCAATGAATATTAAGGAAAAAGAAAACATCATTACATCTGTAATAAAATATGGAGTTTCATTAAATATTTTGGATTTTCTTCTGAAACGTGGCGGCAAACTTCGGAGAAGTAGTGTTATCAATGCGTTTAAGAAAGCTGTATATAGGGAAAACATTGAATTAGCCAAGTACTTTGTGTCTTTGAGAGGAGACGTTAATGACCAAATGCATTATAATAATTTGATCTTTTTCGCAGCAGTAAAAGCTAATTTGAACTTGGCAGAATATCTCGTTTCAATGGAAGTCGACATTCACAAACAAAATAAGTATGGAGCTAATGTGCTTCATTATGCAGCAAAGACTGCAAACAATTTAGAAATAGTCAAGTACTTTGTTTCTTTGGGAGTTGATATCCACGCTAATGACAAGTTAAAAAGAAATCCTTTTCATATTACAGCTCAAACTTCGAACAATATAGAATTAGCCAAGTACTTTGTTTCGTTGGGAGTAGACATCCACGCCAAAGACTATTATCAAAGAAATGTGCTTCATTATGCAGCTAAAACTGCAAACAACATAGAATTAGCCAAGTACTTTGTTTCATTGGGAGTAGACATCCACGCAAAAGATAATTCTCAAAGAAATGTGCTTCATTATGCCACTCAAACTGCAAACAACATAGAATTAGCCAAGTACTTTGTTTCATTGGGGGTAGACATCCACTTAAAAGATTATTATCAAAGAAATGTGCTTCATTATGCAGCTCAAACTGCAAACAACATAGAATTAGCCAAGTACTTTGTTTCATTGGGAGTAGACATCCACGCAAAAGATAAGTATCAAAGAAATGTGCTTCATTATGTAGTCGAAGCTGCAAACAACATAGAATTAACCAAGTACTTCGTTTCATTGGGAGTAAACATCAACGCGAAAGATGATGAGGAAAGAAATCTGCTTCATTATGCAGCTGAAGGTGCAAACAACATAGCATTAGCCAAGTACTTTGTTTCATTGGGAGTAAACATCAACGCAAAAGACTATTCTGAAAGAAATGTGCTTCATTATGCAGCTCAAACTGCAAACAACATAGAATTAGCCAAGTACTTTGTTTCATTGGGAGTAGACATCCAC
>JAITYZ010003774.1:0-10487 GCA_027744595.1 Paronellides praefectus
TAGGTTAAACAAGCCTGTAATGAGGGAATTAAGATTCTTCGTTGTCCAGAGTTCCATAGGATTTCTTGGCTGCAAATTCAATATTAAATTCAATTCAATTGTTATGACTATCATTTTAGCTGTTTCAGTCCAAATTAGCATCTTCCAACGAGCCCAAGTTTTAGCCGTATGTATAGATTCATATTGGCATTCTTTGAACAGTGAACTTGTTTAAACATGAAACACAATGAAAACCCCACAGATGAGCACAAATTAATTTTTTTCGTTTCGAACACAAACAAAAATAAACGAAAGAATGAGACCAATTTGGTAGAAATGTACATATATGCAAAAAGCGCCTTTGTGACAAGTAGTTTCCCCGATTTCTATATATCTACATAAAAATGTTCCCAAAGCAGATTTTAAATGATTATCCCAACACTTTATAGCAACTTAATAATGATCATCACTGTTGCTGCAACAAAAGTTACAGGCATTACCTTCAAACGTGTACTTTGTTTTTACATTGCATACGTACTTTATTAAATGCAAATTAGGCGATTCTAAAATTCATTTTTTCGACTTTATTTTTTATTTTTCGTCACTATTGCATATCATTCGACTGACATATTCTTTCAGCATCCATACTGTTACGCACCAATAATTTTTTACTGTTTCTACTCGCCTTGCCACTATATATCCATCACGTTTCACTTATATATAACTTTAAGTATATACGACAAGATGACTGGGAAAGTCATATATATTGTGGCTTCGCCAAATAATTCAAACTCGACAATAATCATAAACAATCTCCTCATACTAATGTCATAATTATCATTCCTACAAACTTCTTCAATACAACTCATCTTTTAAAATCCATTACTGATAATGCATCTTTTAAGCTAAATTTTATTTTCGAATTGATCGCCAATATTGCAGCAATATATTTTGTTCGAGAAGAACAACAATATGAAAACTATTAAGTACATTTACAGTCACAGAAACAAGACATGATGCAACAGTTGACAAAACACACAAACAACAATTGAACAACAAGTTTCAATCCCAATAGACAAAAATAAAATTACCTGAATACATTAATTATTTACAAGTTGTATGGATATATTAGCGTCTTTTGCCCAGTGTGACAATGAAAAGAAGAAGAAGAAGAAGAAGCAAACAACAGTCAAATTGCCCTTGAGCTAATTTTTATAACACTGCTAATGTCTCAATTGTCTAAATTGAATGTTCAGCATAGCATATGACATCATCCCCACACGATGAACTTAAGGAAAGTAACATCAAGACGGATAAAGCGGAGTTGGTTGATAACCCACTGGTGTACTGAAACTACTGTTATTACTGTGAATAGATGCGTCCTCCACGTTGAATAGTGGTTCCTTCCGTTCCTCTCCACGAATATCGTAGCCTTTTGTTTTCCCAGTGACTTTTTGAATAAGTAGCAGGGCTACTGGCAAAATGGGAGTCATTATTGCCACAGCAACGGGCATAACTGCAAAAATGTAGATGAAAAATTGCATTAGCTTTTGTTAAGCAAGCCGATAAAAATGTATGTGGAGTAAGGCTCAGTAAATTATTTATACACGACAATTATTGGGTATATCACTAACCCGTAGTTAAATCAGAATCCGGTTGTGGCAATGAAAAACGAAGAGCGAATATAGCCAGTCCAGTGTTTTGAACCCCAGTTTCAATGCCGATAGCCAAAACATCCCTCCATGTTTGTCGAAGGAGGAAAGCAGTGCCTCCGCCCAGTATATATCCAGCCCAAGGTAGTAGCATTCCAGAGAGGAGAATCTGAAGCATTACAATATTTTATTTTATTTCATGGACTTATCAATAAAACGAGGCAAGGTGGGGATAATGATAATAGTAATTCCAATGGCTAGTGGAACAACTAATGCCACAGCGAAAGTACCAATTTTAGAATATGGAATTTTCAAGTTAGCATCAGAGAAAATAGTGCTGCCAAGCGTTAAAATCCAAAGCGGCATCATCACTAAAGCGAAAAAAGAAGAAAATAATACGCACATAATTCACATATTATGTTAAATAAAAGACACATATATTTCTCTTCAAGGCAACTTACCGAATGCAGAAAAAGTTGAAATGGTTGTCATGGTGATGGAAAGATCCAAATTTCCTCCCAAAGTCAATGTCCAAATGTTGGACGCACCACCACCCGGTGAACATCCCGCAATAAAGAGTCCCAATTGAAGAGACGGATGATCAATAAGTGCCTTGGCTATACCAAAAGCCAACACAGGCATAATCACAAACTGTGAAAAGAATCCAATCAATGGCCCCACTGGTCTTTTAAGGGTCTCCTTGATTGTAGTTGTGTCCAAAGCAGCTCCCATATTGATATAGATTATGGCAACGAGAGCAGCAACGCTGTACGTAAATGCCAAGTCAATTGCACGAGGTTTTCGAATCACGCTCACATTTACACAAGCCGTGTCCACAGTGGTATTTGTCGAGTCCACCAACTTGGTACATATTTTGGTGTAGCCAATAAAGTTCCCCGTGACATTCATTCGCGACACGAGAGAGGTTCCATTGGAAATCTCAACCAGATTGGGATTGAGCACGATCAAGTTGCTATCGGAGCTAATGGAAGAAGAATTGTTGTCACCCGTTGTGGTCGTGCCCACAGGAAGAGGTACCGGGAGTGGGGAAACGGAAGCAATGTTGGGGTCAGCAGCGTAATAAACCACTTCAATAATATCATTTTCTCCGGCTTGTTGCAATTCTATTCTTTTAAATGTCACGTCAACGGCGGAGGATTCGCCAATCATCAATTGAGTAACACTGTCCGGGTCAAACGTGACATCATATTTGGACACGGCTTGGGAAGCTGCTCCGACCATTTGGAAGGAGAACAGCCAGAGGGGACCCAACATCATGAGATACATGAGAAGGTAGTGCGCTGGCCATAAAGGACACATTGTGATTTTTTCTTGATAAACTATCTGATGATCAATACACACGGAGATGGAATCTGTGGAAAAATAAACAAGGAAAAAAATCTTACAATAATGTAGATATATTTTTTTGTATCGTTCGTTCATGTGGTAAATTGAGCGCAATTAACCTTGGAATGAGCTAAATAGCGAGGATTTTTTTTCAGAACAAAAAAATTGCATCTTTGAACAGTAGGTATGCTAATGCTACACGGTTGCCATATTCATAAAGCGTTATTGTCATTTTTCGTGAGTATGCATTATAAAATTTACAATACATCAAAATAGTATCTTTCACGTATCAATTATAAAATTAATAAATTGTATTCGATTTACATCTTAAACACGGTATAACGATTATCTTTAGAATAAAGGTAACAAATATATATATTTCACATTTAACAGAATTTATAAGTATAAAATCGTGCCACTAAATAAAGCATTTTAATAATTGTATTGTATGCGGTGGAGGCTATTTCTTTAGCTTGTCAGAGACTAGACGATGAATGACTCAGCTAAATCGGCAAGGGCAAATCTGATTACTATTATGATTTTTTTTTACAAAAAACATAACTACCTACATAACTATATGCATGCCAGGCCACGAAACACGAGGATAATTTATTTATTACCATTTCTACCATGTGAAACCGGATACTGTGGTTATGTTAGTGGGCTTGTAATTTAATTCAGCATATCACTTTAATATATGCATTATAAAGAATGCAACTTTTAATAATTCATGAAACCACCTTTCCAACCCGCATGGCATTACAATATGACAGCATGTATGCATGTATCTACGTTTCCAGAATCTCGACAAGAAAGAGTATCCGAATCTAATTTGCAATTTCAATTAGGCATAAAAAATTGATGACAGTGATGATGATGAAATCTCTGCTACTCCTCAACGACTACAGATTTCAAAGCGAAAGCTGGTCATCATCATGACAACTGACACTTGCTGGCTTGACGTTCTCATCATGTTTATATTTTTTTAAAAAAGCCTGCTGTTGCTTCATACAAAAATATGTAGATAGATGAGATGTAGTGGTTTTCATTCAATATACCCAAATTTCTATTCAAACATCAAAATATGAAACGAAGAGTAGTCAAGTGCGCAGTTTAATATTTTTTTCCTAACATTTTTTTTGCCAAGGTCAAAACAAAGTCGGCAATGTGCGACAAAGTTTTCAAAGAGAGATCTCCACTGATGCTTAAAACAATGTGGATGATGATAAATGTGACATGGCAGGGTAAAATATTTCGACGATATAAAGTTACTACTTAAATCTTGTTATCTATATGCATAATTCTGCATTTCGCAATATCTTCTAATCTCTTCATATTTTATTTTTTTGTCCGTTGCATCTCCTTTGTGCACTGTGCACCATTCCATATCATAACATGTCGCATTTTTATACATTTAATTCATGCAAAAAAGGATAATTCAAATAACCTTACGATTTATATATTACCCTACGTGTTTTGAAATTGGATGCTTAATATATGTACCATGTACCACTGTACATCATGCAAATGAGATAAATCACAGGAACGAATCTCATCAATATTACCCTTCCTTCCTGTGTTTACATTTACATAGGTTGCTGTGCTTTTATGAGTACCAGCAAGTACCAAGCAAGCTAGTTTTAGGGCTCTTGTTTCTTAAGAGACGAAAGTTCACGTTCACAAAGGAATGTTGAGGGAAAGGCCTTTACATTAAAATACAATTAATTTGTGCATTTTTTCTGCCTGCCAGCAATAAAATCTTACCCCAAAGAAAGGAAAAGTGCTTCCTTTTTAGAAGGCTTCCTATTTGGCAGACAACGTTTTTCTTAGTAATGCATACTGACAAACAATAATAATACAGCCAAAAACTTCATTCCAAAACGGTCACACACTCACAAACAATTCAAGTTTTCAAAACTTTTTTTTTACACCAATTGTTATAAATAAAAAAATATTTATAAAATGGTGATAGCGAGGCTAGTGAGAGAACTAGGGCCAGCAAAAAAATAAAATAAACTCAACACTTGCAAATAAAAAACGAAAAAAATATCCTAAACAGAGACACAGGCAGTAAATACAATATAAATTTTTACTGAATATGAGAACTTGAATGGTATTGAATTTTCTGAGTGACTCTCTCAAAAAAATTTATATAAATGCATGTATGTATTTTTATGTCCTTCACGATGGACATCACATTGCTTACTGACTTGACTGACTGACTGAACTGATTGTGATTTGAATGAATATTGCTGGTGCTGCTGCTGCTATAATATCGCACGCTCACAACACCACCACCACAATAATAATAGTACCTTTACTCTTTGCTGTTTACTAAAAGGGATAAGGATGATGACGATTAGGATTGCAGTGAGGTGAGTTAGTGAATACAGAGTAAACAGTGAATTGAATTGAATGCTATATAGTCAGCTAGCAAGCAAATTAGAATGTTGAAATCGTTTTTGAACCTCTCACAATCACAACCCACAATACCACTCCATATCCATTTACGCACTCACGACGATGCATACATTATAATATAATCTTTCTGTGAA
Source organism: Paronellides praefectus (assembly GCA_027744595.1). NCBI lineage: Eukaryota > Metazoa > Arthropoda > Collembola > Entomobryomorpha > Paronellidae > Paronellides > Paronellides praefectus. The sequence continues at coordinate 5,534 of JAITYZ010003774.1, forward strand.
AGGGGTAGTCTGTTGTTGTAGTAGTGATGGTAGTAGTAGTACTATAATATATTATTATTATTATTATGGATATGATAATGCCTTTTTTACATTGTATTTTGTAGTAGTATTGTTGTTGGGGATGATGAGAGCCGGAGGACAAATGAAATTAATAGTAAGAGTTTGTAGTGCTATCGCTATATTATTATGTGATGTCGTTTGAAAGTACGCAGACAATTGCAAATTCTCTAATAGGTTATTATAATGTACATACGCTTAACTCAGTGTTTTTAACTGACAAATAATAAGAAAATGACGCGCAGTTAATATTATATTCAATAATATTGTTATACATCATAAAAAGTATACGCACTCTGTTTAAAAAAGTAAAACTAGCTAACAATGTAAATAAATTGCACATAATAATATTTGGAATCGGAACTATGAGTTATAATATGGCAAAAGTATTTGTATGCCGAAAGGGAATATACCTCCAAGATAATATACATATACCTATACATATTTTTAAATTTTAAAAATCTCTGCATCCCTTTCCTTTTCAAAGAGATGAGTATACTTGTACACTTTTGAGAGGAAGAAGCCATTTTGAATTATAAACACTTCAGTAAAAAGGGCACATACTTAAAGGAAGGATGCACTGCATTAACTAAATCATGAGGCGTAGCAGAATAGCAAACAACTCAAACTCTTACGAGAATTGTAACACTTGCACTTTTCATAGTTAGTTTTGTTGCTTTTAACCATTTAGTTTTACTTAAAAAAGGTATAACGGTGCCTACTTTTTTGTAACGATGATGATGGGGATGGGATGCTCTGATCTTTGCAGCTTCACATATATCACATTAGTTATTAGTTTCTTGCAACTGAAAATTTCATTCAAATTTAATAGCGATGTAGCAATAAAATGAAGATGAATGTTGTACCATGCATTGTTGCTTTTTTTCTTGCATACATGAGAGTGATTTTTGCAAATAGGGAGAAAATGCCATGCAAATGCATTAATGCATCCAATAACCCGTTCAACTGCCCAATACTAAAAGTAAGAGGCGTATATGGGATAGGAAAGTCCTTTTTTTCTTTTTTAAACGGCACTCTACAGTTTTTTTTGTTTGTATGCTTGTTTATTACATAAGATGAGAAATTATAGGCATTTTTACATAAAAATTATCATTTTTGATGCGCAAGCGAAACCGGTCAAGTCGTCACAAGGCAGCTATAACATACCGTTTAGATTTACATACTATTTTATGCAAGTTAGTTGTTGTGTGAGTGCAGTGGTCAATAAGTTAATCAAGGATAGTGGTTACGTATTTACGTATGTAGATGTAGATAAATAGGTATACATATATACAATAACAATAATATTTGATGGTGATCTAATCAATATTGTCCACTTGTTATGTTTTTTCTATGATTCCCAAATACATCGGTTGCTGCTAAGCAAATTTGGTAGAAAAGGGAGGAGAGTAAAAATACAGGGGATTGAATGATCTTGTTGTTTGATACCTTAAAAATTAAAATGTGATGACGTGATTGTAAAACGTAAAATTAGATAAATAATAATAATAGGTAATAACAATTTGCAATTGATTTGTTTTCATTTGCCAGAAAGGATGTAACCTGTAAAAATGATTATCATCATGTCCTTAAGATACCACCAGTAGGAGTTAACATGAATTGTGTAGGAGGATCAACGTCAACGCTACTATTATCGCTGCATTGTATTATGTTGAGGAATTCAGTTGAATAAAAGGTCGATTGCATGAATGAATAATATTACTACTACCCCTCTCTCTCTCTGCGCACAAAATATGTTGCTGATTCCGATGAATGGACAATGAATGATTCTGATCTGCTGAAGCCCTGAAGCTCTAAAAGGATTAGCTATAGTAAACAAGCAATACGCAGAAGCATAATAATAGCTCAAAAAATTCATAATACTAAAGCTGTCGATGATGCAATCATGCGATCATTTTTTTACTCTGCACATCGTTATATTTAAGTGCCTTCACTCATTGTCGCATTTCAGTTAAAGTTTGTAATGCTCCACCAAGGTTCCCTGTCCTGTAGTCAAAATATATTCTCACAATTGTGTACTGTAAAGCACAGAGAATTACTTTCTGCATTTTATACACACGGTGTAGTAGTAAATTACTTTGGAGTCAAGCTTCATGCATGATAGGTGGTAGGCTGTTAAATACATTAAACTGCTCACAAGGTTCCCTGTCTAGATATTTCTTTCTACATTATTTTCCTCAGCACTGACAATATCAACGGAATTTATTTTAGTATTAGAGAGCTACTACGATCTATTAAACATGATAAAATATATTGTTGCTCTCAGGCTAATGCTAGATTTTTGACTATGAGGACATGAAAATAAAGGCGACATGATTTTCCCTTAAAATTTATCACCAAATTTGAAATAATTTGAAACTGTGACAAAAAGTAGCAAATTTTGATGACGACAGAAATGAGGATATATTTATGCATTGTTATAAAGCGATCATCGCTGAAAAAGTGAAAGCATTTCGAATCGATTTTTTGATATTGCTGCTGTGTAATTACAGAAGATAAAGTTACTGCTATACATTAAGGCGCAAAGAGATGGGCAATAGTTTAAAGTCCTTTATCCTGGTTTATAAGCGTCAGTAAAATAATGTGACTCGTGCGTACGTGACTAGTGCGATAGGCACCAATGGTGGATCCGAAAGCAGCACAGCGTGTACACATATTATAGTAATGTGACATTACCTACCGAGTACGTGTGCAATGTAATATGATTAGATTATGATGATGACTACTTGCCTTTAAAACATGATAAGTATGATACTAAGCAGAAATCCTGTGATAACTATTTTTTTTTTGTTTTGGGTGGGCAAGTCCCGACGAAGGTGAGTTGAGGTGAACGACAAGTTTAGCAGTTTTGTCTACCGCTGCGCTGGACTAATGCAATTTCGTAATCGTTAAAAGAGGATACAGGATGCCAAAGACGACAACAACACAGCGATGATAGTAATATGATAACATTCATTCATGTTGTTTGACATGATAATTGATTATCATTTATCATGTTGTTACATGTTTCAATTCATGTATCATTTTTTGCGGTGGGCGAGAACCACATTGTATTCCAATGCAAAATTATCGTATTAACATGGAACACTGGTCTGGTCTGACTGCTAAAAGTACAAACCTGACTGATTGTCATTCTGAGTGAGCACTAGGGAGATGCAATCCGTAAAAATGTTACAATGGTTGTATGGTTGGCTGGATGAAGATGACTGATTGTGATTTCATTACGTAATAGCAATAAATTAAAGGAATTGGAGAACGTAAACATGGTTGTTGTGATACAAGAATTTGACGACGAGATCAAGCAAACCACTTAAGCTCATCTGCAGAGCTAATTTGGGAATAAAAGCCATATACATGCACATGGATTAAGTATATGGGCAAGTCAATTAATTGATTGCGTGTTTTGTTCAGCCAATTCTTGTTAATTGAAAAGACTGGAATCCGATGTGAGTAATAAAAGTGATGCAATACAATGTTGATAATTTATTGTGCAGCATCATGGTAGTAAACCGACATGGCACGTGGCTTACTTTTTTATGCTCATATGATCCATAGATTTTGGATTCCATCCAACCAAAAATCGAAAGAAAATGGAACTGTGCGTGTACACATTACACATATCCTCCATTTCATTAAGTTCATCTCTCACAGTTTTATCTTACCCTACCAAATGTCTGTTAGCTAATGTTGAATTTGAATGTAACGTTAACGCTACTATTAATTAGGATCCAATGAGCCATGATTTTTTATGCAAAATGTTAAAGATTAAGAATTTCTGCCAAAGTGTGTGACCGTGGTGGCTAATTGACTTACCAAGTGATGAGTGATGACACGATGGAATCCTCTTTCTTCTTCGAGTGTACAATATAAAACTAAAATCTCCAATGTCTTTTAAAACGCTTCTACACTTTCAAAATATATTTATAATTGTACTTTAAATTCGAACTTTATTTTTGAACACACTTGAAAATTTCAATAACACTGAAGGGCAGTGATCAGTACCAAATTTTTTTTCTGGAATGTCTAAATATTTTGTTTTCAGAATTTACAAGATATCTGAATGAGAGACCATATCATACTATCACATGGCATCTTCACCACCACTAGGAAAACTAATACCAAACTTTGACCAATCTTGTTCCTTTTCAAGGTTATCCCAACACCATCCTTTCCTCCAGAGTGACTAAAATATATCTCGTTTCCTTTTACGTCACGCAAAAAATACTTGTGCTCTCCTGTTAGATATTACTAATTATGTGCATCCAAAAAAAAGCACCTGACTAGCCTGATCTCCCTCGACTCCAGTCTCCAGAAAAGTACTCCAAGTCTACCAGATCAAGCCGCTGCTGGGATATACTTGATGGAAGGAATAACAACAACAACAGCAGGAAACAAAAAGGATACCTCGGGGAGAACGGGAAACTCACTTTCGTTTTCCTTCACCATTCACCATGCTTTTTGGAAATAAAAAATGTGGTCAATATAGGCATATATATTTTGGATGCATAACATGTACAGCAGTGATAATGGTTATATTATTGTTACTCATAGCCCAGTATTGAAGTGAAACCACATGGTTTTCTTCTCTTCACGTTCACACACAATTCATTCAGTCGGGTAACGCAACGTGCAGAAGTACAAGAGATCCCATTTCATTATCCTTACCACCTCCGATTCCGGCATGCTGATTCATACTCAGCCAAGAGCATTGCCGAGGTATTCCGTTGATGGTCGTTGGTTCAATGCATTAGCAATGGAGTTGAGATGGAGAGCCGCCTGTGTATGGTTGGTGTACAGAAATATATTATGTCATTGCCTATGAAATGGTCCCAAAAGTAATTATGTCTTTGTTCCTTTTTCTCTAATAACTTTCCTA